>JABLUY010000196.1:0-72553 GCA_013306675.1 Thraustochytrium sp. TN22 | reverse complement strand
GCCATCAGCCTCGTCGCTGGCTCGTCCGTGGTCTCGGGCGGTGCCATCACGCTGACCTCGGGCACCAGCTCGGGCACTTCGAGCGGCAACATCGAGCTCACCACGGCTGCGAGCACGGGCACCGGCGTCAGCGGCCTCGTGAGCATCACCACGGGCACGACCACGACAGGCGGCACTGGCGGGTTCTCGGTGACCACGGGCGCTGCCACGGGCGGCGCTGGCGGCTCCATCGCCATGAGCGTTGGTACTGGCAACACGGGCACTGGTGGCAGCATCGCGCTCACCGCTGGTGCCACTTCGGCGGCCAGTGCTACGGGTGGCGCGGTCACCATCACGGCGGGCGCGAGCTCTGGTGCCACGGGCACAGGTGGTGCTGTGTCCATCACTGCAGGCAACGGCGCGGGTGCCGCAGGTGGCGCTCTGACCTTTACCTCGGGCGGCGGCACTGATGCCAGCGGCACTGTGACGGTCAAGTCTGCCGACGCTTCGACGACTGGCGCCAGTGGCGCACTCACCTTCTCCACCGGCACGACGGCCGTGGGTGCGACCGGCGCGATCACCCTGTCCTCGGGCTTGGCCACTGGTGGCGCGGGTGGCGCGATCGGCCTATCGGTTGGCGGTGGCGATACCGGCGTTGGCGGCGGCATCACGCTCCTGGCCGGCGCCACTTCGGCCGCAAGCTCCGCCGGTGGTGCGGTCACCATCACGGCCGGTGCCAGCACTGGCGCTACCGCGAATGGTGGCGCCGTGTCCATCACGGCTGGTGACGGCACCGGTGCGGCTGGCGGCGCGCTGACCTTCACCTCGGGTGGCGGCAACCTGGGCAGTGGCGTTGTGACCATCAGCTCGGCGGCCTCCTCCACGGCGGGCAACAGCGGCGCACTCACGCTCTCCACGGGCGCAGGCGCCGCCAGCAGTGGCGCGATCACGCTGGCCACCGGCGCGGGAACCTCGTCGCAGGCAGGCGACATCAGCCTGTCCGTGGGTGCCTCTGGCACGGCCGGCACCGGCGGGGCCATCAGCCTCGTCGCTGGCTCGTCCGTGGTCTCGGGCGGTGCCATCACGCTGACCTCGGGCACTAGCACGGGCACCTCGAGCGGCAACATCGAGCTCACCACAGCCACCACGACCGCTGGCACAGGCGTCAGCGGTCTTGTGAGCATTACCACGGGCGCGACCAATGCCGGGACGAGCGGCGGCTTCGCGGTGACCACTGGCGCAGCCACGAGCGGCGCTGGCGGCTCCATCGCGATGAGCGTCGGCTCGGGCGACACAGGTGCCGGCGGCTCCATCGCCCTGACGGCCGGTGCCACCTCGGCGGCGAGCTCAGCGGGAGGCGCCGTGACCATCACGGCCGGTGCGAGCACCTCGGCCACCGCGAGCACAGGCGGTGCCGTGGATATCACTGCTGGTGCGGCCACGGTCGCTACCGGCGGCACGCTGACGCTCAAGTCCGGAGCTAGCACCGGCAGCTCGAGCGGCAACGTTGTTATCGAGACGCCCAATGCCGGCACGGGCGGTGTCAGCGGCGCAGTACTCATCACGACCGGGACGTCGAGTGCGGGCGCGAGTGGGTCTATCGTGCTCACTACCGGCCTTGCGACGGGTGGTCAGGCTGGAGCCATCACCATGAGCCCCGGCGGCGGCGACACCGGCGCAGGCCAGTCGGCCAGCCTCTCAGGTGGCGCCACCAGTGCAGCGAGCTCCGCCGGTGGCGCAGTCTCCGTCACTGGCGGTGCCAGCACTTCGGCCACGGGCAGCATCGGCGGCGCGGCCTCTGTGGCCGGCGGCGCCGCGACCGCGGCCACGGGCGGCGCTCTCACACTCGCCTCGGGCGCGAGCACGGACACAAGTAGTGGAAGTGTATCGCTCAAGTCTGCGGATGCTGGCACGAGCGGTGTGAGTGGTGTCGTGGAGATTGGATCCGGGGCGGCCTCTGTGGGCACTTCTGGTGCTGTCACCATCACCACGGGCGCTTCCACGGCCACAGGTGCTGGTGGCGACATCACGCTCTCCGTGGGTACCGGGTCTTCCGGCGCAGGCGGCGACGTTGCGCTCACCGCAGGCTCCTCCGCGACCCACACCGGCGGCGCCATCTCGCTCACCTCGGGTGCCGCAACGGCCTCGACAAGCGGTGGCGTGACCATCTCCACGGCCGCAGCTGGCACCACTGGTGTCTCGGGCGCGGTGAGCATCGCCACAGGCGCGACCACCTCGGGCGACTCGGGCGAGATCATGCTCAGGTCCGGTGCGGCCAGCGTGGGCGAGGGCGGTCAGATTACCCTCAGCGTCGGCACCGGCGCGAGCGGCGCGGGCGGCGACGTGCTGGTCACCGCTGGTGCTACTTCCGCCAACTCCAAGGCTGGTGGCGCCGTGCTCATCCACGGCGGCGACGGCACGAGCGCCACGGCGGGTGCCGGCGGTAGCATTACCCTCGATGCGGGCGCGGGCACTGCGGCCACAGGCGGTGCGCTGACGCTCTCCAGTGGCGAGGGCACGGCCACGAGCAGTGGCAGCATCAGCATTGCCACCCCCGCGGCTGGCACTAATGGCGTGAGTGGCGCTCTCACCATGAGCACCGGCGCGTCCACCGGCGGGGCCTCGGGCGCTATCGTCCTCAGCACCGGTGCCGGCGTTGGTGGCGTGAGCGGGGCCATCAGCCTTACGGCGGGTACCTCAGACAATGCTGGCGGCGCCGTCTCTCTCACGGCCGGGCCCTCCTCGGGTGCGGCCGGTGGCGCCGTGACCATCACGGCCGGCTCCAGCAGCGCGGCTGCTGGTGGTGCCCTGACGCTCGCCTCTGGTACCAGCACGTTGGCATCCACAGGCACCAGCGGCGCAGCCAGCTTCAAATCGAACGATGCCGTCCTCTCCGGTAGCGTCACCGTCGCATCGGGCACCGCCTCGGCGGGTACCACGGGCTCGGTCACTCTTAGCTCCGGCGTGGCGACGGGCGGCGCTGGCGGCGACGTGACCATTGCCGTGGGCTCGGGCAACACTGGCGCGGGCGGCGCCATTGGTATCACCGCAGGCGCCACCTCGGCCAACTCCGTGGCGGGCGGCGCTGTCACCATCTCGGGTGGCGCAGGCTCGAGCGCCACGGCCGGCGCTGGCGGCGCCGTCCTCATCAATGGTGGCACGGGCACCTCCGCCACGGGCGGCGCCCTCACGTTTACCTCTGGTACCGGCACGGCCACGTCCAGCGGCTCTGTCACGCTCAAGTCGGCAGACGCCACATCGCTGAGCGGTGCTGTCTCGGTCATCACGGGCACGGCGTCTGCCGGCGCAACGGGCACCATTGCTCTCACCACTGGTGCTGCCACCGGCGGCGCCGCGGGTGCCATTGGCCTCGCGGCTGGCTCCTCCGACACTGCCGCTGGCGCCGCCATCACCCTCTCTGCGGGCGCCTCCTCGGCCAACTCCGTGGCCGGCGGCGCTGTGACGATCACGGCCGGCGCAGGTACCGGCGCCACAGGTAGTGTGGGCGGTGCCGTCTCCATCACGGCCGGCGCCGGCACTGGCACGGTTGGCGGCGCGCTCACGCTCACGAGCGGGTCCTCCTCTGGGACGGCCGGCGGTGCGATGACCCTGGCCAGCGGCGCCTCGACGGGCACCGGCGCCAGCGGCGCGCTCACGTTGAGCACCGGCACGAGCGCGGCTGCCGACACTGGCAGCATCACGCTCAGCACCGGGGCGGCGACCGGCGGCAAGGGCGGTGCTATCGCGCTTAGCGTCGGGTCTGGCAACACGGGCGCCGGCGGAGACATCACGATTGCTGCGGGCCAGTCCACGGCCGCTACGGGTGGCGCCATCACGCTCACCTCTGGCGCGGGCTCGACTACCTCGAGCGGCGCCGTCTCGCTGGCCACGGCTGGCGCTACGGCCCTGAGCGGGCCTGTCTCCATTACGACGGGCACGGCCTCCGCCGGTGCCACGGGCACCATCGCGCTCACCACGGGCGCTGCCACCGGCGGTGCCGCGGGCGCCATTGGCCTCACGGCTGGCTCCTCCGACACGGCCGCTGGTGCGGCCATCACACTCACGGCGGGCGCCTCCTCGGCCAACTCCGTGGCCGGCGGCGCCGTGACAATCACGGCCGGCGCAGGTACCGGCGCCACAGGTAGTGTGGGCGGTGCCGTCTCCATCACGGCCGGCGCCGGCACCGGCACGGTCGGCGGCGCGCTCACGCTCACGAGCGGGCTCTCCTCCGGGACGGCCGGCGGTGCCGTGACCCTGGCCAGCGGCGCCTCGACGGGCACCGGCGCAAGCGGCGCGCTTACGTTGAGCACCGGTACGAGCGCGGCTGCCGATACCGGCAGCATTACGCTCAGCACCGGGGCGGCGACTGGTGGCAAGGGCGGCGGCATTGCGCTGTCTGTGGGCGCTGCTGATAGTGGCGCGGGCGGCGCCGTGCTCGCGACCGCGGGCTCCTCGAGTGCGGGCATCGGCGGCGCTGTCACGCTCACGGCCGGCGCCTCGACCATGGCGACTGGGACGGGCGGCGCGGTCTCCCTCATCGGCGGGGCGGGCTCCAACGCGGGCACGGGAGGCGACGTTATCCTGCAGCCTGGTGCTGGCGCCACGACAGACGGCAGCGTCGTCATCAAGGATGCCGCGGGCAACACGGTGCAGACTATCAGCTCTGCTTCTTCCACCCTGCTGGGCACCACCGTGACGGTCGGAGACTCGAGCGCGACCACGACGCTCACGCTCACCGGCACGACGATTGACATGTCCTCCATTACCTCCGGTACGGGTGGTGGCATCACCCTAGACTCCTTCGGCCAGAACGGCCTCCAGCTCGCAGCCAGCCTCTATGACGCTGCCTCCTCCGGCCCAGTTACCGTGAGCACGGCCAACGCTGCCAGCACCGGCACCAGTGGGACCATCACGCTGTCCACTGGCACCACGGCCGGTGCAGGCACTGGCGGTATCTCGCTTAGCTCCGGCGCGGCGACGGGGGGCGCGGGCGGCGCTCTCGACTTCCTGGTGGGCTCGGGCGACACCGGCGACGGCGGCGCAGTCACCATCACGGCAGGCGCCAGCTCTGCGGCCACTGCCGCAGGCGGCGCCGTGGACATCACGGCTGGCGCTGGTTCGAGCGCCACGAGCGGCGCGGGTGGTGCGGTGAGCATCACTGCGGGCGCTGGCAACACGGCGGCGGGCGGCGCTGTGACCATCACATCCGGGTCGGCCACGGCAGCCGCCAGTGGCGCCGTCACGGTGGCCTCCGCGGTCGCCGGCTCATCGGGTGCCAGCGGTGCGCTCACGCTCTCCACTGGGGGTACCACCGCCGGCGCCTCCGGCGCCATCAGCCTGTCCACAGGCACGGCGGCGGGTGGTGCGGGCGGTGCCCTCGGCCTCTTGGTCGGCTCGGGCAACACCGGCAACGGCGGCGCAGTTACCATTACGGCGGGCGCTAGCTCCGCGGCGACTTCCGCGGGCGGCGGCGTCGATATTACGGCCGGTGCCGGCACGAGCGCCACGAGCGGCGCGGGTGGCGCAGTGGGCATCACCGCGGGCGCTGGCAACACGGCCGCGGGCGGCGCTGTGACCATCACCTCGGGGTCGGCCACAGCGGCCGCCAGCGGCGCTGTCACAGTGGCATCTGCGGCTGCCGGCTCTACAGGTGCCAGTGGTGCGCTCACGCTCTCCACCGGTGCCACTACCGTCGGCGCCTCGGGTGCGATTAGCATCTCCACCGGCACGGCCGCGGGCGGTGCCGGCGGCGCCCTCGACTTCTTGGTCGGCTCGGGTAACACTGGCGACGGTGGCGCGGTGACCATCACCGCTGGTGCGAGCTCAGCGGCGACCGCGGTCGGCGGCGCCGTCGACATCACGGCCGGGGCTGGCACGAGCGCTACGAGCGGCGCGGGTGGCGCCGTGGGCATCACCGCGGGTGCTGGCAACACGGCTGCGGGCGGCGCTGTGACCATCACCTCCGGGTCGGCCACGGCGGCCGCCAGTGGCGCTGTCACGGTGGCATCTGCGGCTGCCGGCACCACAGGCGCCAGTGGTGCGCTCACGCTCTCCACCGGTGCCACTACCGTCGGCGCCTCGGGTGCGATTAGCATCTCTACCGGCACGGCCGCGGGCGGTGCCGGCGGCGCCCTCGACTTCTTGGTCGGCTCGGGTAACACTGGCAACGGCGGTGCTATCACCATCACCGCGGGCGCGAGCTCAGCAGCGACCTCTGCCGGCGGCGCCGTCGCAATTACGGCCGGCGCCGGCACAAGCACTACGAGCGGCGCGGGTGGTGCAGTGGGCATCACCGCGGGCGCTGGCAACACGGCCGCGGGCGGCGCTGTGACCATCACCTCTGGGTCGGCCACGGCGGCCGCCAGTGGCGCTGTGACGGTGGCATCTGCGGCGGCTGGCTCCACAGGCGCCAGCGGTGCGCTCACGCTCTCCACTGGTGGCACTACTGTCGGCGCCTCGGGCGCCATCAGCCTGTCCACGGGCGCTGCGGCGGGCGGTGCCGGCGGCGCCCTCGACCTGTTGGTGGGCTTGGGTGATACTGGCAACGGCGGCGCTATCACCGTCACCGCGGGCGCGAGCTCAGCAGCGACCTCTGCCGGCGGCGCCGTCGCAATTACGGCCGGCGCCGGCACGAGCGCCACGAGCGGCGCGGGTGGCGCAGTGGGCATCACCGCGGGTGCCGGCAACACGGCCGCGGGCGGCGCTGTGACCATCACCTCTGGGTCGGCCACGGCGGCCGCCAGTGGTGCTGTCACGGTGGCATCTGCGGCGGCTGGCTCCACAGGCGCCAGCGGCGCGCTCACGCTCTCTACCGGTGGCACTACCGTCGGCGCCTCGGGTGCGATTAGTATCTCCACCGGCACGGCCGCGGGCGGTGCCGGCGGCGCCCTCGACTTCTTGGTCGGCTCGGGTAACACTGGCAACGGCGGCGCTATCACCGTCACCGCGGGCGCGAGCTCAGCAGCGACCTCTGCCGGCGGCGCCGTCGCAATTACGGCCGGCGCCGGCACGAGCACCACGAGCGGCGCGGGTGGTGCAGTGGGCATCACCGCGGGTGCCGGCAACACGGCCGCGGGCGGCGCTGTGACCATCACCTCTGGGTCGGCCACGGCGGCCGCCAGTGGTGCTGTCACGGTGGCATCTGCGGCTGCCGGCACCACAGGCGCCAGCGGTGCGCTCACGCTCTCCACTGGTGCCACTACCGTCGGCGCCTCGGGCGCCATCAGCCTGTCCACGGGCGCGGCGGCGGGCGGCGCTGCGGGTGGCATCTCGTTCAGCGTTGGCTCTACCGACACCTCAACGACGGGCTCGGCTGTCTCTATCTCGGCCGGGGCCTCGACGGCGACCACCAGCACGGGCGGTGCCATCTCGCTCACAGCAGGCGCTGGCACTGACGTTGGCGGCGGCGTCACCATCACTGCCGGCGGCGCGGGCACCTCCACCACAGGCGGCGATGTTACTCTTGACGCCGGCAACGGCGCTACCACCGAGGGCAACATCATTCTGCAAGCCGCTTCCACTGAGGTGGCTCGCTTCACCTCCACGGGCTTCCAGCTTGGTGGCTCCTCGTGCGCTGTCCTGCAAAAGGTCATTCGTGGCTCCATCACCATCGACGCCTCCGCCACCACCATCCTCAGCGGCGCTGAGGCCACCTACACCGCCACCGTCACAGGCGCCTCCGAGGGAGACTTCGTCATCGTGACGCCCCCGACGGATGCCATGGCCACCATCACCGACATCCTCTGGAACGCTTGGGCCTCCGCTGGCGGCATCGCCGTGCGCATCTCCAACGCTCACTCCAGCACCGCCTACAACGGCAATGGCGACTGGAAGTACACCGTCCTCGTCTTCGCTGCCGATGGCACCTGCTGATGAAGAAGCAGGCGGCTCTTACCTTTACTTCATAGATCTTGAATCAAGAACCAATTTTATGGCTCTCATGATGATGATATCAAGAATGGCAATGATGGGGTACGTCTGAACAGCTCAAGGTTCTCCACACTCTCCTCTTTACGTTCCGAGTTGCGCGATGCTCTCCCTCCTCTGGCATGTACAGTGGGTGTGGGTGGGAAAAACCAGACTTTACGTGCGTGCCAGTCGCTCTCGTTGCCTACCGCACTCACTCCGGCCCCGGGCCGGGCCGGGCCGAGCGAGCGCCGCGCAGCGCCACGCAACGCCGCGCCGCGCCGCGCTACGCGACGGCCGCCGCAGCGACAGAGGCTAGCTTGCTGCAAGCGAGCGGCGCTCCGCTCTGGAGCGCTTGCATTCGCCTTTGGCCTCCACTCATCTCTTGCGTCGAGAGCCCGTGCAGGGAGGCCCGTACCTTGCAGTGCGCGCATGCCGTGAATGGTCCCGCCGCGCTCAAGGCGCCCGGACCGCCCTAGCTAGCTAGCTAGGCATCCCAAGAGCTCCCTGCTCGTCAAACTCGCTCCAGACTGTGCAGTGCATGCAGCAGGCATCAAGTCCAAGCCGGGCAGACGCGACGTGCCTTCGGCGGCTGTCAGTGGGGTGGGGGCGCTCGCTTCCGGACAACTGTGGTTGTTTGTGTCGCCGTGGCACGCTGTATTAGGTACGCGACTGCAGCTAAAAGCCAGCAGCGCAAGAAACGCGACATCTCCGGTTCTTATCTCGTCTCCTGCTTGTTTTGCTTGCTTGCTTGCTTGCTTGCTTGCTCTCGCTTGGCAGGGTGGTTCCTTGCCTGGTTGCTCGCTTGGCAACCTGGGCAACCTGCTCGCTAGGCAACCTGCTCGCTTGGCAACCTGCTCGCTTGGCAACCTGCTCGCATACACTGCATGCTTGCTCGCATGCGACCATTTCTTGCGACCATTCATTGTGCATTTTTGCTTCTTTCTCCCCTCTGACTGCGCAGTCACTGCCTGCTCGTGCTTGCGTGCTTGCGCGTGCTTGCCAGCTCGCCAGCGCTCGCCAGCGCCCGCCAGCCCGCCACGCCCGCCAAGGCTCGCCGGGGTTCTCAGGCAAGTTCCGCGCCTTGGCCTTGCAAGAGCGCTCGCCACGGCCACTCGCAGCTGATCCGCTCTGACAGCCGCTCTGACAGCCGCAGGCAGCCCAACGCGACGAGAGCCCCTGCCCGTGCGAGCGGACGCGGCAGCCTGCCCGCACTATGCGCCGCGCTTGCTGCTGCTGCTGCTGCTCCTGCTGCTGCTGCTGGCGGGCACGCCGCGGACAAGTGCCCGAGCGGACAAGTGACTTGCCTGACAGTGAGTCTGGGTCTGGCTCACGTGAAGGTGAAGATGGGATGCACTGATGCAGCAGGCCTAGCTCGTCTGATCGTCAGCTGAGCAGCCTGAGCGACGACGAGCCGCAAAGCCGCAACCAACGCTCGGCGCGCGCGGAGTCGGAGGCAGCGGCGGCGCGGGCGAGCGGCAGCGGCGGAGGCAGCGCGGCGCGAGCGAGCTCGCGCGGGCGAGGCGCGCGGAGGCAAGATGGGCACGGATGAGGCCGGCAGCCCGCCGGCGGCGGCGGCGGCGCCAAGTGAGGCGCAGGTCGTCAGCCTGGAGACCGAGGGCCAGGAGCTGCTGGAGGACTCGCCGCTGCGCGCTCTTGGCTACTTTGGCCGCCTGGGTAGGCTAGCCGGCATGGCCTTCTCCAAGGGCAGCCGCTACGTGAGTTGACTGTTCTGCGGTCTCGGCTTGGGGGTTGCTTGGTGGTTCGCGGATGGCTTGCTTGGCTAACGCGCGTCGGCTTGCTCGCGCAGATCGCGTACTCGAGCGATGTGGGTGAGGCCTTCCGCCCGGTCATCGACCAGCGCTACGTGCGCGCCGGCTACGGCGTGGCCATTGCCTACGTGGTGGCGGATGTTGGGCTCGTCACGCACCGCGCGTACAAGAAGCAGGAGGACTATCGCCGCGCCTTCGCGTCGCAGCTCACCTTCCAGACGCTTGGTAGTCTCGTGCTGCCTAGCATTGTCATCCACCAGGGCGTGCACATGTCGGAGAGGGTCTTTCGCAAGATGGGCCGCTTTCAAAAGTGGGGCCCGGTCATCACCGGCCTCGCCATGGTACGTGCTTCGTGCGCATTTCCGCTGAGACGATCCAAACGCATCACGCGGCGACCCAGCTCACTAATTTGATCCCTATTGCGCGCACAGATCCCGCTCATGCCCGTCGTCATCGATGAGCCCGTCGAGCACCTCGTGGAGATGGGCTTTGACAAATTTTGGCCTGAGGAGCACCACAAGTCCAAGCACGAGTGAACGACGGCGCGTGTGCGTCCCTCGATCGTTTAGCCGGACGGACTTGGCGACCAATGCCCCTCTCCTTTCGCAGCGCCACCTACCGGTACCCCCAGCGACCGTCAAGTGGGTGAAAATCCATGCATGCATTTCGCTTCATCACTTTTGCGTCTTTTCTCTCTATCACTACAACAGGCGGGTCACGGTGAGGCCCGGGGAATTGCGCTAGAGAGGGAAAGGGGCGGGGCGGCGTCAGCTGCATGCACTCTTGATGATTTTGGCTGGCTTCCACGTCCGCACAGCGTCTCTCTAAGCCTACGCAACTCTTGGAACTATCGTACTCCTTTCCCGAGCTTTGGCCTCTTCTCGGAGCCCACTCCTTTCTCAAACCTGCGCGCGAAAGGCCTGGAGCGCAGCGACAAGCTCCGCCGGATGCTCCGTCTGAATAAGGAGCGGGTTCTCGCCGCGACGCACGCGCTCCTGCGCCAGAAGCTTGACAACGCCCGGGGCGCTTGACTCGGCCACTCGGAGCTGGTCGAGATCGAGCTGGTCTACAAGTTTGAAGCTACGGCTGCGGCGGCGCATGAGCCCATGGCCGTGCTTGCCTACCCAGATTTGCACACAGCGCGCCACCGGCTTGTCGCCGCCCTGCAGCAGCTCCTGGCGCGATTCCTCCGCCCGCGACCACTCGTCGCCGTCCATGCTCCCAGGCGACCTACGGTGGCGTGGGCTGGCGCTCGACGAGAAGCTCTCACCCCGCGGCCGACCAGGCGATGATGCGGCCAGCATCGAGGCCAGCATGCTCGGCCGCCGCCGCGGCCGCCCCGGCTCGCTGCCGGGCGACGACAGGTCAGGCGTCCCGACCACACGCACGGTCACCTCCTTGAGCCCGCTCGGGTCCACAATGGACCCTTGGAACCAGCCGTCCTGGTCCGAGAGCATGCGCTCCACGCGCGCCGCCTGCTCGCAGGTCAATTGCACGCCGCCTACTTCCTTTCGGGCCGTGTCGCGTGGCAGCCGCTGCGGCCACTGGGGCGCCGCAGCCGCCTCTGAAGGTGACTTCAGCATCAAAGGATTGCCGTACTCAACGAGCGGCCCATCCACAGCATCCGTCAGTGTACTCCCTTCTGAGCCGCCGGCGGGCACCTCGGCAGCCACTTGGACGCCGGATCGCAGTTGCGCTGGCTTGGGAGGGAGCACTGGCAGGGCCTCCTGCTTCCCATTCTCCCGATCTACCTCCTCGTTTCTCTCCTGGTCCTTTCGGGCGGTCGGCCCCCCCTTGTCGCTCTCTGACGCGGACGGACGAATGAGCTCGCCCGTGGCCTCGTCCACGATGCGGCGCCGGTCGCGAAGCTTGTCCGACATCTCCGAGATGACGCTTTCGTAGCTGTCTGCGCGAGCGATGAGCTTGCTCCCGGCCTTGCCCCTGTTCTTGCCCCCCTCGTCACGCTCAGCAACCGGCTTGAGCGAGGCGCGCGACCCAGACAGCTGCCGAAGCACATCACCCAGCCGTGGCACTGGCGGCGCGCCTGGGTCTTCGTGCGCCGGCGGCGGATGGCCTGGTGGCGCCATGGACCGGGCGGGCGTGCCCGGCGACGAAAAGGGAGGCGTGCCGGGCGGCGGGCTGCGATCCTCACCCTCCTCGTGGTCCGGTGGTGGGTACGAGGGCGGTTGCGGGTCGACAGAGTCATCATCGTCATCACCACCATCGTCACTGCTGTTGCTGCCGCCGAGGTGTCGCTCGGTATGGGACGCCTCTAGCACATGGTCGTCCATACCCTGGTCCGGCACCATGGCGCCCAGCGGGTAGCCAAAGGGCGAAGACGCGAGGAGCGAGGCCACCGAAGTAGGGTTGGAGGCTTCAGCAAACGCGGGATCCTGGTCCGGCATGTAGGCCCGCGCCCCGCAAATGGCCACTACAGGCGTGAGCGCGTCTACGCAGCGCAGCACGACCGTGTCAGGCGCGGCGCGCGCATGGCGCTCAGGTCCGAAGCCCGTGTTCTGCAACAGGTGTGGCGCCGTGGACGGGCTCTCCACAACAGGGGCGTCGAGCTTGTTGGGGAGAAGGACAAACTCCTCCGGGCAGCGCAGCATGGTGCTCGCCGCCGAGGTGCGGCGCGAGCGCACGGGCCACAACCGGCGCACGAAGAATGCGTCCTTGCCCGGGCCGCCCGGCGTCGCTGCACTACGGAAGACGGGATCCAGCTCGAGCCGGACGCTGGGCGCCGTCGACGTCTCGCTCGCCTCAAAGACCTCGCGCGTCTCCCAGATGAGCTGGCCCTCGGTCAGCGCAAGCCCGGTGCCAGACTGCAGGCGCTCAATGAGGGCGGTCTCGTGCTGCGCAAAGGCCTCCTGAGGCGCGCGGTCCGTCGGCACGTAGCCCACGATACGCACGATGCTGAGGTCAGTGGCCAACGCGATGCGCGCCCACGGGTGCACAGAGCGGTAGTGCGGCGAAGGCGGCTGACCCGCGTCCTCGCCAGCGGCCGCCGGCGTGGTGCGGCCCACCAAAAAGTAGAAAGAGACGGCCTCCTGAGGTGCCCCCTCCGCGGGCACCGCGGGAGGCGCAGGAAGGCTCCCCTGCGTTGCGCTGGAGACCCGCTCGTGGTTGTCGGCGATGCGCCTCGCCTCCGGGTTGGCGCCGATGCGCAAAAAGCTTGCGATGGCCTCTCGCAAAAAGGCGGCCGCGATGGATCTGTGCACGTCGTCGCGGGCGCTGCGCGGCAGGCGGCCGGCCTGGTCGCCTGAGGCCCGGTCCCGGCCGATGATGCAGTTTGCGACCGTGGCGAGCGCGTTGGCGGCCTCCCAGAGGTCGCCCGCGTCACGGAGCAGGAGAGCCGCCGCGTGCATGTAGAATGCGGCGCCGAGGCGGCCACGCGCGCAGTCAAAGAGCGCCATGGTCTCGGCGAGCGCGTGCATGGACTGCACGGCCGTGCCAAGCGTGCCGGCTGGCAGGTCTTCGGCGGCGCGCGAGGTGCTGAGCATCCCCGCCTGCATCGTTTCCTGCAGGCGGCGGAGCGGGTCGCCCGCGGTGCCGCGGCGCGCGGCGCGCTGCGCCTGCCACAGCACCGCAAAGTGCTCCATGGCGGCGGAAATCGCGCCGAGGCGCGGCACGATGAGCGCGCCGGCCCTCGTGAGTCCGGCGAACTCGGTGTTATGCAAGAAGGCGCCGGGAAAGGTGCGGAACGGGAGCAGGTTGGCGCGCAGGTCCGCCTCGAGCGCCTGGCGCATGGCGCGCAGCTGGCGCACCGCAACGAAGGGTTTGAACCAATCCGGCGCGGCCTGTGCGGCCAATTGGTGGTGTCGCGTGATCATGAGCATGAGGTCTTCTGCATAATCATCCGACCAGGGCACCGGGTCAACGACGGCCGCGGACTCGAGCGGGTCTCCGGCCCAGCGCGGCAGCGCACCCGTCGCGTACAGCGCGTGCCACACATCGAGGAGCCGCAGCGTGACGGCGTCCATGTCGCGCTCACGGTCTGCATCCGTGGCAGCTTCGGTCCTTTCGACGTCCTCGCCCGCGCCGGCGACGCGAGTGCGATTGCGATCGCGTTCGCTTTCACTTTCGCGTTTGTGTTCGGGTCCAAAGAGGGTGCCACGGACCGCGACGCTTTGGAAAATCTCGAGCAGCGCACTGCGCGCCGCGGGCGCGAGCGCCTCGTCTGGGCTACCGAGCGCCAAGGCAACTGCCGGCATGTACGCAAGCACGACGTTGAGCGAGAGATCGTAGACGACTCGCGCGCTGCAGGCCCGCTGCACGAGCGTGAGCATGGCGCTGGCGAGGTGGCCGGCCAGAGCCGCGGCGTCTTGCGCGTCGGCGCGGGACGCCGGCGCTGGCCGGCTGGCGAGACCGAAGAGCAGGACGGCCAAAAGGCGCGCCGCACAGAGCCCGACGGTGTACTCGCCGCTGGCCGCCACGCCTGCGTGGTATCGCTGCGACTGCTGCACAACCTGCTGAATGCTGGTGAGGTCGTCTTGCGCGAGCTCGAGCAGAGCGGAAGCCATGCCACGCAGCGCGGGCGCCGAGGCGGACTCGGCGGCCGCACAGGCCACGGCACTACGCAGAATGGCGGCCGAGACCTCAAAGTCGGCCGAGGCCCAGTCCGTGGCAAAGCCCTGGCGAGATCCCGTCGCCCAGATCGTCTTCCAATGCACGTCGCTGGTGCCGAGGCGGGCAAAGCAGGCCTCCGCGGCGCGCAGCAGCTCCTGCGTTGGCAAAACGACTCGCGCCGCGGACGTGGAATCTTTGCGCGAGCGCGGGCTCTGGTGCCTGGTGGTGGGAGGCGCTCGCGGCGAGGAGGGCGCGGTACTCGCTTCGGCGTGCAGAAACTGGGCGTGCAAGCGGAAGATACCAAAGGCGATGCCCGTGACCACGTCCATGACGGCCTTCTCGTTGGCATCCAGGTAGAGCGCCCCGCTCGTTCCTGGAGCCGGCGGCGCTCCGATCCCGCTGGCCTTGAGGTACTGCAGGTCCCGACCGCCACGACGCGCCCCGCCGAGGTACGAGAGCGAGGGACCTGCGGCGATGGCGGTGGACGCCCCTGCCTGCGCGGCGAAGGCAGCCGCCAGGCCATAGGCCGAGGAATGCGCCGCCTGGCTGGCAGCCCGACGCCGGTCTGCCTTGAAGGTGAGGTCGATGGCTGCCGCAAAGAGACGCAGCAGCCGGCGCAGATGCTGCAGGCCGGCCTCGTCCTCGGCCCCGACTTCATCGTTGCGCAGCGCCGTGGCGAGCGCCGCGGCCCGCGAGGCGGCCGCCACAATGGGCTCGGCCGTGCAGCGGAGGAGCAACGCGGCGAGCTGCATGAAAAAGGGGTGGTCGCCCAGCGGCCAGTCCTGTGCGCGCGTGAGGAAGACTTCGGCCGCTGCGCAGCCCTCGAGGCCCAGCGCGTCGCCGCGTTGCAGCAAGAATTCGAGCGTTGCCTCAGTGCCGGAGCAGGCCACGCGCCACGGACAGCGCACGCCGCCCGTGTCGGCGCCATGTCGGCGCGCCAGGTACCCGAGCTCCACAAAGGGGACGAGCAGGCGGCCCAGGCTCTGCGCAGAGCACAACAGCGCTCCGCGCTCCGCAGACGCGTAGGCAAGCTGCTGCAGCACCTTGCCGAAGGCCGTAGCGAAGCGCGAGGTGCGCTCCAACGCGCGCTCGCTCCGTACCCCGCCTGGCCCGCTGCTGAGCTTGCCCAGCACGGCGCGCACCGGGTCTGCGGACGACGCCATGGCCGCCGCGAGCGTGTCGGCGCTCACGCCGGCGGCTTGGCACAGCGAGCAGGCGTGGCTGAGCAGCGCAAGGCGGCAGACGGCCACGAAGCAGCGCAGGACGGCAGCCTGTGCCCGCGCCGGGACCGGCGCTGGCTCGGCGGCGCTGCGCTCGTCGCCGGTCTGCCCGGGCTGTGGCTGCAGCGGGCCCGGCTCGCTCGCGCTGGCGACGGCCTGCGCCAGGCACCAGAGCAGCGTGGCAGGCGCGGCAGCCGGCAGGTCGCCGGCGGCCTGCAGCGCGCTGCATGCCCTGGCCAGCGTGACATCCATATCCAGCCCGCACTCGCGCACGCTGTCCAGCGCGGACACGAGCCACGCGAAGGCCTCCTGCGCGCCCCGCCTCGCCTCGCTCGCGCCCACGAGCGCCACGCAGCCGGCCACCGTGTCCTGCGTCAGCGCGTCCACCTTGGACCGCCGCTCGCCGCCCAGCCGCCGCCCGCCGCCCGCATCGCGGAGCCGCCGCAGCACGTCCACGCCGCGCGCCACCTCCGCGCGCCCCAGCGTCGCCATCCGCCCGCCCGCGCGCGCGCGCCGCTGCGCCCGCCCCCGCGCGCGCCGCGCGCCGCAGGCGCTCCGGCCAGGACTGCGCTGCACTGCAAGCCGAGGCGAGGCGAGGCGAGGCGAGGCGAGGCGAGGCAACTTGCAGCGAAGGCGGCGCAAGGCGAGGCAAGGCGAGCGAGCGCAGCCGAGCACAGGGGCGAGGGCGTGGACGCGCCTGGCCTCGAGGGCCTCGCGATGGCCAGCGTGGACGTCGGTGGGCGGACTTGTTTCCTCGCTACTCAGGCTCAAGGCCGTGCCGTTCTCCGGAAAAAAGGACGCGAACCGTGAGCTTCTCAAAGAGGCCACGGTCCACAGCGAACTCCAGCACCTGCAGGGCGGAGTGCTGCGGACTGTCGTCATGGGCCGTGCATGACGACTTCTTCGGAGCACGTGCCGTGCTGACGACCCAGGAGGGCGTCTCCCTCGCCAGTGGCAATGTCGAGGTCGCGCGCCGGGTTGAACGTGCCGGTGAAATATTGCCGCGCTGGTGGCCCGTGTTCAGGCCGTGCTGAAGCAGCTGCACGCCGCGGGCTACGTACGCCCACGGGGACGTTGCGCTGCGCAACGTGGTTGTCAACGAGACAGGCGAGGTCAGGATGATTGACCTTGGACCAGAAGATGAACTCCGCAGTCCAGGCGAGGCCGACAAGGAGCTTGAGGAAGCTGCAGCCACGACCGCAGGACTCGCGAAGTGGTCAAACGTCGGTGCTTAAACGCCCAACGCTGAGCACGGCGTCAATTTATTAGAAAGCACGATGACGTCTCTCGTTGCACATGCGAACAATGTTTCTCCGTGTTGAGTGCTGCTGCCAGCTCCGCGACCCCGGCCCCGGGCGGCGCAAGCCACGTCGGCAATGCGAGTCTTGGGCGTAGAAGCGAGTGCTCGTTCAGCTCGCAAAGGTTAGTCAAGGAAAGAAAGCCCTGTGTTGGGTGCTTCTCTCGTCGATACTTTCAGAATGGATCGACCGATTCTCCGTGTTGACCGCTGCCACCTCCTTAGCCCCCGCACACGACGCAAGCCACGGTGGCAGCCGCCCGAGTGAAGCGATTCGGAGGGTCCCTTCATCAATGTTAACTCGCCCCCGGGTCAACCAAGGGAAGCCCGACGTTGCGTGTCCCTCTTGTCGACCCTATCAAATTTGTTTGGCCGTTTCTCCGTGCTCATCGCTGCGATAATCGCAGCCCACTCTCCCGGTGCGGCTCACTGTCAAGCCATGTTGCCGGGCCAACGATACCAGACGGAGCCTCATCACTCCGTTCACCAAAGCTCACAACAGGGAAAAAAATGCAACAGAGACTTGTCGTCATGCAGCTAAGAGCTAGCTCGAGAGGAATCATGCGAGGCAACGTAAGCTGTTCGCGCCTTTCAAAGCGACGCGGCACAAGAGCTCACGCTTGACATTGCACGTCATCTCGCACAGAGAGGAGGCAGGGCGAAGCCCAACAGCGAGAGCTTAGTACAAGTTGGTCTTGCCTGTGTGTGTTGAGAGAAGCGCCACCGCAGTGAGGGTTTGGGTCAGTATGCACGCACGAACGGAGGCGAGGCGAACGGCGAAGAGCGAGGGAGTAGCAACTTACGCATGATCTTGAGGAATTCCTCCTCGTTGATCTCGCCATCGCCGTCACGGTCGGCCTCGTCGATCATCTCCTGGAGCTCCTCGTCGGACATGTTCTCGCCGAGCTCCTTGGCGACGCGCTTGAGGTTCTTGAAGGTGATCTTGCCGGTCTCGTCGTCGTCAAAGAGCTTGAATGCCTTTAGGATCTCTTCCCGTGAGTCCTTTTCAGACATCTTGGCAGTCATCATCTCAAGGAACTCATCAAAGTCGATGGTACCGGAGCCATCCTTGTCAATGTCGGAGATCATCTTCTTGATCTCCTCCTTCTTGGGCTCGAAGCCAAGAGCGCGCATGGCGACCTTGAGCTCCTTGGCGTCGATCGTACCGGACCCATCCGTGTCGAAGAGGTCGAACGCCTCGCGGATCTCCTGCTTCTGCTCCTCCGTGAGCTCGCCGTTACCGCGCTTCTTGCCCTTGGCGGCGACGCGCGCACGAGACTGGGTGGGGGTGTGGTGGTGGCGAGCGTCGTTCCTACGTTAGCCGGCCGTCCTGCTCAGCGTCGCATCGCATCGCATCGCATGCGCAGCGCGAGGCCGCGGCCCACGTACCATCGTGTGTGGGTTTGGTGGTTGGTTTCCTGCGCGAGCGAGCGAGCGAAAGAGTACCGTTCCAGCACGTATGCACGTATGTCAGTTCCCTGTCCGCGTTCGCACTCGACGTCCATCTCGTGGCGCACGCGAGCACGCGGCGAGACGCTGCGCCTTTCCGCGCCGCGCCTGCCGCAGCTCGCCTGCGTGGCTGCCTGCCTCCCTGGTCGCGCGCTCCGCACACCAGCACACAGCACCAGGCGCGCTCGCTCGATCATCCTCATCCATCTCCTTTTGCGCCGCCCCGCCCCGCGCAGCCGCCTTGCTCCAGGCGCAGGGCGCAGGACCTCGCGTCGAGCGCACGTACCTCCTCTCGAGCCCAAGCAAGCAAGCAAGCAGGCAAGCACGCAAGCCCGCCCGCTGGCAGCACGCCGCCCGCGCTCGCTCGCGGAGTCCTCTTCGTCGAAGCTGGTTTGCGCTTCTCGCTCCTCTCGCTCCTCTCGCCTGCGCCGAGGGCCGTTTGTCGGCCCTTCTCCGCGCGCTTCCTGCCCCCGCGGGGCTTCCGCGCGCCCTCTCGTGGACCTGCGCTCGGTCTTTCGGGGGAGCCTTGCAGGGAGTATCGCAGGCCTTCCCCGTTTGCTTCACTTGAGCCTTCAGACCGTTGCCGATCAGCCGCGCGCCCCCGGAGCTCGCCTGGCCCGGCCACCCCCTCCTCCACTGGCCCCAAACCTGTGCTTTGGCCCGCACCCATCCTTCCCCTACGTTCCCTCCCTGCTCCACTGGCATGAAATCACCATTTCGCCGTTTTCCCCTCCGCGTAAAACTATTCCCTCCACTGGAACCTCATCCTCCCATCGCGCCAGTGGGTGCCCCCTCTGCGGGCGCCGCCGCCGCCCTCCACGGTCGCAGAGGCGCGTCGCAGCCCGGGGAGCTCTCCCGCGCGCAAGTCGGCCATTGCCGCGGCGCAAGTGCCGCATCCGGCTGCGGCCCTTTCCCGCACTGCGCCGCGCGGCGCCGCAAAGGGCTCTTTCCGCGCAGCGCGGGTGCCGCACGGCAGCAACCGCCGCCGCGCACAGCGCCTTGTTCAAGTTGCGCAGCCCCGGCCCGAGTCTGGCCAGGCTGCAGCGGCCGGGCCTGCAGTGCCTGGCCGGCGGTCGTTCAATGCAGCGCGAGGGAGCCCGGGCGCTGCACTGCACTGCACGCCTCGGAGTAGGTTGATCGCGGCGCCGCCGGCGGGCTCTGGAGAGGCCGCTCGCGCCGGGCGGGGCAACCGGCGCCTCGAACCCGAACTGGAGCTCGAAAAGGGCCGGCCGACAGTGGACGCGCCGCAGCCCAAGTGGGCCCAAGCGAACGCAAGTGAACGCAAGTGAAGTCTGGCCGCCTGGCCGGCTGTTCGGCTGGGAAGGAAGAGGAGAGGAGCGAGTCCTCCGCAATTCAAATTCGAACGCGCAGGCGGGCGGCGGGCGGCGGCGCGGCGGCGGCGGCGGCGGCGGCGGCGGCGGGCGCGGCGGCGAGGCAGCATGGCGGCCAAGGCGCAGCTCGTGCGGCTGGACCCGACGAGCGTGGACTTTCCCATGGGGGAGAAGGAGCCCTCGGTCTCGCTCAAGGTGCATAACACGTAGGTCGGCGAGGCGCAGGGCGGGGCGCAGGGCGCGAGCGCGCGGGCGAGCAGGCGCGCGGGCGGCGGGAGCGAACGGTGGCTGACGGAGGCGGCGCGGCGCAGGTCGGAGAAGCTGGTGGCTTTCAAGGTGAAGACGACGCACCCGAAGCGGTACCTAGTGCGACCAAATCAGGGCGTCATCCCCATTGGCGGCGTGTCGTCGGTTCTCATCAGCCTGCAGATCAAGGACGCCAAGCTGCTGCGGCAAGAGCGTATCACCGGGAGTAACCAGACCGCTACGAAAGACTGCGCCAACAACAAGTTCCTGGTGCAGTGCGCCGTGGTCAAGGGCAAATATGGATCGCAGGTTGCGGAGATGCTCAAGGAGCACGAGACGAAGCAGCTGGGCGACCTGCTCAAGGAGATGTGGGGCGAGTGCACGCGCGATGAGCTCGTGCACAAGAAGCTCACGTGCACGTTCAACTACCCGGAGGATCCTGGCGTGCTCCTGGAGGCCAACAGTGTGCCTTCGGCGGAGGTCCCGTACGCAGTGGAGGTGGCGGGCGGCGCCGGGGCGGTTGCCGACAAGACCGGCGGCGACGCGACTTTGCCGGATGAGCAGTACCAGGAGCTGCGCAAGAAGTACCAGGAGCTCATCAACTTCACCGTGCAGCTCACTGCCGAGCGCGACCGATTCAGGGCTTCGCTCAAGGACGCCACCAAGGAGATTGCGCTGCTCAAGAAGGGCGACACGAGCAAGCTCTCCCATGCTGCTCAGCTTTCCTCGGGCACCTCCGGCGGTGACACCACTGCCGTGGTTGGCCAGGCCGGTTTCGCGCTCTGGCAGCTCATGCTCGTCGCTGTGCTTGCCTACCTCATGGGCCGGCTCATTGTGTAGCGCGCGGGGCAGCAATCTCGGTGCGACGTGGTGCAAAGATCGCGCTCCGAAAGGGGCACATCTTATCTGCCTGTCAGTCCCGCCTGTCCGCCTGCCTGGCCTGCCAGCCAGGCTCGCTAGCCAGCGAACTACACGAGCAACCAGTGAGCCGGCTGCTTGCTGTAACTAACCTAGTAATTGTGTTGAGCGGCGGGTGGGTGTGACCGCCCGAAAGGCCCTTCATCTTCGCCCCTCGATGTTTGAGACATGCGGACTCCACTTGTGGCGCGCTATCGCCTCGCAGAACGAAGCGGCTGCCCGCGCTGCCGGCGGAGTAGCTGCTCTCTCCTTGCCGTACGTTATGAACGAGATCTTCCGTAGTTAAGCGAGATTGGCTGCGCATTCCTTCGCACACGTCTGCTTGGCTGTGAATGCCGTGGCAACGCTGCTGGTGGGGCGGAGCATTCTGTAGCGCCGTCGCCGCCGACGACTATCGTGTGAGCCGGGCACGCACTTTAATTAAGCCCTTGCCAACTTTGCGCACATGCTTGAAGCTGTATCCAAGCAACAACCAAAGATTGGTAGGGAAACCATGGGAGGCATTCGTTATCAAGCCGTGTCGTTCCCAAGCTGAGCGCCTTGTAGGCAGGTCTTGTCTCGATTGCATCCAGCCAGCCAACCCTGCCAGTGTCCCACCAGCCAGCGACGGGTGAAACTGCGGTGAGGCTGCCGCGGGCGGGCGAACGGATCTTCACTACTAGCCCAACTGTAATTTTAGTTGTCAAAGGTCATTCGAAGTAGAGCACTGGCTTGGCATCTCAGGCTCCTGGCGTCGCTTTTGTTACACAACCAACACAACACGCAGCAGGACAGGAGACGCATAAAGTTAGCAGAGGTTGCGAGGCGCAAGCGCACGAGCGAAATCTATCCCTCGCACTGGGACTGACGTTCATACCGATCGGTTCGTAACTTGCAGCTAAATGATGCCCTTGATCTTCTTTCCCCGCGCCTCGAATAGGCCACCGAAGGAAAGGGGATGGCTATTTGGCACACCGAAACCGACAGTTGCCCTCAGGAGTACAGGCCCGGCATGTGTGAATCTTTCAAAATAGTACCAGCCTCAGGTCAGACTATCCGCCTCGGGATGTGCAAGGTAGGCAGCACCAACCACGCCAGCCTCTGCGCCGAGACCTGCAAGGCGCAACTTGCAGGCCGGGGCACTCAGGGTCCAATAATGCTTCTTGAAGCCACATTCGATGGCGTCCAAGAGATAGGGACCGGCGCGAGTCATGCCACCTCCAAACAGAATGACGCTTGGATCGAAGGATCGCGTAATGTTCACCGCAGCGACACCAAGATACTCGCCAGTCTCAGCAACTAGACGGCTGGCCAGCGGATCTTGCGCGTCCTTGGCCAGCAGAAACACTTGCTCGCAAGTAATGTCGGTGTCATGAGGAAGGGCCGTGGACGCTTCGTCTTCGCTTGCGGCGGCCTCTCGTGCGCGGCGTGCCACAGCGCGCGCACTTGCGTAGTCTTCCAGAATGCCGCGTACCCCGGTGGCCTCGGAGAGGCGCTCCCCGTTAGGAAACAGAATTGTGTGGCCCAGCTCACCAGCCTGGTTGTTCGCGCCGCGCAGTAGGCGGCCGCCCGTGAGAATGGCTGAGCCGATGCCCGTGCCCAAAGTCAGCATGACTACATCCCTGTGCCCCCTTGCAGCGCCCACCCAGATCTCTGCCAAAAGCGCTGCGTTCGCATCGTTGTCCAGGCGCGGCCGCATCCCTAGTCGAGCCTCCAGCATGTCCGCCAGAGGCGCCGGGCGCGGCCAGAGCGGGAAGTTTGCCGCAAAAAGCACCTGCCCACTCTTCGCGTCGACGATGCCTGGCATGCACAAGCCCAAGCCGGCCACCTCGGGCAGCGGGCTTTGCGTCGCCCTTGCTGCGGCCTCAAGCAGGCCTTGCTGTTGCCGTTGCTGTTGCTGTATCTGTTGTTGCATCTGTTGCTGTTGTTGCTGCAAGAGCCCCTGCACCATGCGCTCGATCTGCTCGCATACGCCCTCGCAGCTCGCGTCTCGCACGGCCTCCTCCGCGCGCGCGCGGATGCGGCCCTGCAGGTCCACGACGGCGGCCTTGATAGCCGTACCACCCACGTCCACGCCCACCAGCACGAGCTCGCGGCCCGCCGTGCCGAGCGCGTGCCGTCGCCCGCGCCAGGCCGCCGCGCCCAGCGCCGTTGCGGCCACGGCGCCCGCCACCGCCGCTACCGCCGCCGCCGCCGCCGCCGCGCCGCGCGCCGTGCCGCACATGCTCCCGCGCGCGCGGGCCGCGCCGCGCCTTGGAGGCGGGTTGCCGGACTGGGCCTCGCTCCGGGCCGCCTCGACGACAACGACATCTCGACACCTCGCGCGCACGCTCTCATCAGGCTGGCAACTTCGGCCTCCTACTGCACTGCACTAGGCTGCGCGCTGCTCTGCTCTGCACTGCTCTGCACTGCACTGCGCTGCACTGCGCGCCTGCGCCTCGCCTGCCGTGGCGCCGGTGCTCGTCCTTGTCCTTGCGAATGACGAGGGCTCTGCGCAGGCCGCTCGGCGGCGATCGCCGCAAGCTTGAGCGCCAAAAGGACGGCCTCGATTCTGCCAGATGGGCGGCCTCCAAGAAGCCAAGTTCCACGGCCCGGGGCTGCGACCTGCACCGTGGCTCTCGTCTGAGTCTGAGGCGGTTCGAGTGACCGTCCCAAACCAGGTGCGGGCGCGAGTGACCCCGAGTCGGGACTATCCGAGTCACGGTGACTCGGGCTAACTTACAGTGGCGCACACGGATCGGTTGGGGTTTCCGAACCAGGGCGGGCACTCCCCGCGATCGAAGCGCTCACGGCGTCTCTGTGTCCGCTCGGCGCAGCGGCAAGAGAAGAGCGCTGCGCGCGCGCGTGAGCGCGCGCTTCAGGCTGAGGCGGGCGGCGGCGGTGGCGGCGTGCTGAGCAGAGGCGTCAGCCGTCGCCAAAACAGCATGGAAGACGTGGAGGCGGCGCGCGTAGCGCAGGAGGAGGCCGAGGAGCAGCGCGCGCTGGTCAGCGCGCTGGGCGGCGACGAGGACGGCGAAGGCGACAGTGAGGATGACGAGGAGGCCAAGGGCAGCGACCTGGCGCATGCGCACGCATTCCGTGTGAATGGACGCGCAACCAAGTATCAAGCGGAACTGCAGGTGCTGCGCGGCATCGCCACGCCCCGCAAGGCGCTGGCCAAGGAGGGCGTCTCCGTGGCGCGCGCGCCGGAGGAGAAGCCGTGGCTGAGCGCCGCCGAGGCGGACCTGGAACGCCGCATGCGACCCGACTACCTGGCCATGACTAAAAAGGAGCTTGAGCGCTTTCGGCCCGAGGTTCCAATCGAGGAGGAACGCGAGCGCCAGGGCCGTGAGGTCGAGCTGGCGCTGGTCCAGGTCCTGCCGCGGCAGATTGAGAAGGCTGTCTCCTCGACGGCCTTTGCGCGCGTCAAAGACATGACCAAGTCACGCCAGCTGCGCCATGACGAGGCCCTGCGCACTTTCAAGGAGCAGGTAGCCGGCATCTCGGACAGTCTCGAAGCGCGCGTCATTGAGCACGGCCGCGAGCTGCGCGATCGCCTTGAAGAGATGGACAAGGCGCTCCGCGAGGCCGTTCTGGAGCTGCGAGACGAGGAAAGCCTGCGCTCGCGCGATTACACCTACGTGTGCAATGCCTGGACGCGGCTCGAGGCCATGTGCGCCAAGCGCAAGCAGGCCATTGTTGACTTCGAGACGGACCTCGCCTCTGTCGAGCAGACGCGCGTCGCGGAGACCGGGACCAAGCTTTCGAACCTTGTGGAAGACCTCGTCGCCATCAGCTACAAGCTGCGGGGAGAGATCGCGCGCCTCGTTGAGCGCGAGGCGCACGAGATCAATCTCGTCGTCATCAGCAACCTCAAGACCAAGAGCGACCTGGCCGCGCGCATGCTCCGCCACCAGGTCTCGGTCGTGCACCATACGCGCGCGCACTGGGAGCGCGCCGAAACGCGCTGGCGCTTTCTGCGCCACGAGCGCGCCCTGAACGAGTGGACCGACCTCCTCGAGTCTGAGCGATTCACGCAGCCACCAGAACGCGCGGCGCTTGTCGCCGAGGTGCACGAGACGCAGCGCCTTCGGCACGAACAGGAGCGTCTCGAGCTGCTGGCTGACCTCATGCGCCTTGTTCCCGCGCTCGACCCGCACGACCCGAACCCTCCGGCGCAGGACGTCCTTCCCGAGCTCACCGCGGATCGCGTGGCGGAGATTCGCAAGCGACTTGAGGCCCTTGACACGGCCGAAAATATCGCCAGCGCCCAGCTCGCGCAGGACCTCCAAGCGCACCACGAGCGCATGCACGCCGAGATGCTGCAGACGCGCGAGGCGCTGCGCGCCCTCGTGCACGAGTTCGCGGCCTACGCGGAGGAAGGTGACATCTTCACACAGGGCGAGCGAGGCAAGGGCGCCCAACACCGCTTTCGTCTGCACGAGCTCGTGAGCGAGGACCCCAGCCTGGAGGACTTCTTTCGCCGCGCAGGCGGCCTCAAGGCGGAGCTCGTCTCCACGGTCTCGACCTTGGCCAAGCCAGAGCTGATCCACAACGAGCACCTCGAGGCACTCTTGGGACGTCTGCAGCTCATGGTAGAGGCCACGGGTATTGCGCAGCTGCACGAGGACGAGGGCAAGACCTCGGACCTGCGAGCGCTGCAGGCGACGCTCGAGAAACTCCGAGTCGGCGCCACCGCCGACCTCGCCCCTCTCGTACCCGAGCTGCATCGCCAGGCGAGCCGCTTCCTCGCGAACGTGTCGCCACTCGGCACTACGCTCGAGGCGGAGATTCGCGCGGCGCTCGCCCTCCTCGAGAAGGTGGACCCGACGCTCGCCACGCCAGACGACAAGGCCGCCACCGACATCGGGGAGGCCGCAGAGGCTGCCTCCGTGGCGTCTAGTGAGGCCAAGCTTGACGCAGACAGCTCACTCGAGGAGGCCGGCCGGCCCGCGCCGGACCTCAACTCGGCGGAGCTCGCCTACAAGGCCAAGCCGCTCGACCTCGCAAATCTCCGGGCCGCGCAAAAGCTGCTCGGCACTGTCGCGCACGTCTCCGGGCTTCCCGTCGCGCTCCTTGAAGAGCTCAGCGCCTGCCGTGACACGCTGCGCATCCAGGTCGGCGTTAACGCTGCCGTGGACGCCATCATCCTCGAGCACTGCCAGGCGCGCATCGCACGACGAGATGAGGAGCTCCAGGAGTACCGCGAGGCGCTCGGTGCTCATATGCGGGAGCAGCAAATGCGGCTGGCAGCCAATGAGACGCGTGTCTGCGACTATGTGGAGGCCATTGCGCAGATGCTCAAGGAGTTTCGAGCCACCGAGGACGCCACCGATGTGGAGTTTGAGGGCGCCCTAGACCAGCTCCTGGAGCGCTTTGAATCCGAGGATGCGGAGCGCGAGGCCCGCTTCGACGACACCGTGGACCGTCTCCGCCACGCTCCCGATCGCGCCTCCCTGCAGGAGAACTTCGAGGAAGCTCTTCAGGTCCTCGCGGAGATCGACGCGGGCTACCGTGCCTACCATCACGATGGCGTGATGATTTCTCGCGATCACCCGGTCCGAGCTGAGGCGGAAGCAATGAGCAGCCACTCCCAAGTCGCGGTGCACTTTGGCTTTGAGCACGTGGTAGAGACCGCAACGCTGCCGGTGTCCACCCAAGATGCAGCCGTCGAGGACGCAGCAAATGGCAGCACCGAGGAGGAAAATAGGATGCAGGATGCGAAGGACGAGGCATCGAACGAGCCTAATCAGGAGCGGGAGGATCCTCCTGTTGCGGATGCGACGGAAGCTGCCGAAGCAGTAGAAAAAGACATGGGCGCGGATGGCAGTGCAGACCCGTCCACGACTGCGTTGACCGGAGAAGACGCCAGCGAAGCCGAGACGGAACCGACCGACGAAGTCGAGCCGATGGCCAAAGGTCCGGCCATGCTGACCTTCCAGGGCAAGTACCGTTTTGTGCAGACCGTCCCGACGGAGGAGGTGGCGCAGGAGCTGCTCAAGGTACCTCGGTTTCTGGACGCCGACTCTGAGCAGGAAGAAGAAGACGAAGAGGAAGACGAAGAGGAGAACGGGGAACACAAAGAGGACGAAGAGAAGGACGGGCCGGGCGAGGACGAGGACGGGCAGACTTTGGAGGCAGTCCAGCAGCCGGTGAATGCCGACGACGCAGAGGACTCGAGCCCCGGCGATGCGCAGTCGGCCCGTGTGTCGCAGGGCGACGAGGACGTAGAGCGCTCGGCGAGCGTCGAGGCCGACGCCTTGGAGCAGGAGCCTGCATGCGAAGAGGCGCGGGCCGACCTGCCGCGGTGGCCGTCACTGCACGTGAGCACAGAGCTCGTGGGCGAGCTCGTGGAGCGCCTCCGCAACGCGGTGCTTGTGACCTTGTGCGCGGCGCGCGCGGCGCGAGAGGCAGAGATGCAGCGCGTGTGCTCGGAGCGTTGCGACGAGTACACGGAGGAACTAGAGGAGCGGCTCCGCCTGCACTGGCCACGCAAGGGCCGCACGGATGTCAAGTTTCAACAGCCTCGCGCAGGCGAGCTGCTGCAACACCAGCAGCGGCACGACCGACACGTGCGCGCTGTGCAGCTGCGCAACAAGTCGCAGGGCCAGACCTTTGAGCGGCGCGTGGTCAAGACACGCGAGGCGTTGCGCAAGTTCAAGCAGTACATGAACGGGCTGCGGCTGCATCTGGAGGCGCAGAGCAACGCTGCAGCGCTTCAGGGTCTGGCCAAAAAGGCCAAGGACGCAGCGGCGAGCTTCAAGAGCGCCATGGAGGAGGAGAAGGAGGCGCTCATGCCGTTTGTGCGGCGCAATAACGAGCTGCTCGACATGAACCGGCAGTTCATCGCATCGTGCACACCCTTTGAAGCGGGCGGCGATTACAACGAGGACGAGATTGAGATCGAGAAGCGCGCGCTGGCTGCGGTTGAGGAAACGCTGCTTCGAGACATTCAGGCCCGCGCCGAAGAGCTGAATGAGCTCTTTGGCCTCATCAAGGACGTGCGCGTGAACATGTCCACCGAGTGTGCGCGCGACTTTGAGCGGTGCCTGCAGACGTTGTCGGTGCGCGAAGGCCTAGGTCGCAAGTACGGCGCGCCACGGCGCAAGGCGCAAGAACGCCTGCGTTCCGAGATCGCGCGATCCAACAAGGCCGAGGCTTTTATTGACGGCCTGCTCCAGGAACTGCAGCAGCTGGTGCGAGAGACCGACGCGCAGGAGGCACTGGAGCATGAGCGGCCGCTGAGCACGCGCATCAAGGAGCTCATGGATGCGGTGCGCAAGTGCTTATGGCGGCGAGCAAAGTACCTGGAGTTCTTCCGTGACCCGGAGGTAGTTCCCGTGCCGGAGGCCTGCGTGCTGCAGGATCTTCCGGACGAACTCGTCAACGAGGGCATGGACGAGGACGCAGTGGCGGTTGCCATGGCGACCTCGGCGGACCCGGGCGCCACCTTTGAGGCGGTCGTGGTGGCCGCCGAGACGCAGTGCCGCAAGGACACCACCGACCTCTTCGAGGCGGAGGGGATGATGAGCGAGCTGCTGGAGTCAGGGAAGCGTCTGCACCCGGATGGCGAGCTGCTCCCTGAGTCCCTGGTTCTTTTCTTGCGCGACTTTCAAGACAAGGGGCGGCAGGCGCGCGAGGACGCCTCGCGCCGTTTGCGCGACCAGGTGAATCGTGCACAGGACCTCTTCTTGGACGCGCCTGGCGTGGCGCTGCAGCATCTCGTCCTTCGTGCGCAACGCCGGGGAGACGTGGCGCGAGAGGACCTGGAGTCCAGCTTTGCAGACCACTTCCGCCGCTGCGAGCGCATGCGCGAGGGCCACAGCAAGCTCTTGCGGCCCATCATGGGCGACCCGAACCACAAGGCCGACCTCGCGCAGCTGTGCGCGAGCGAGGACGACCGCCTGCACACGTCGCGCGAGCATCTCGCGGCTACGCACGCTGGCATTTTGGATGCGCTGCGTGCCGAGGCCAAGACATTCGCGAGCTCGCTGCAGCTCACGTCCAGCACACTGCTGCGCTTGCTTGACACCACGGTGCTCCCCGGGGATCTCAACGCTCTGCCGGGCGACGAGGAGGTGGTCACCAAGCGCATGGGCCTTCGCAAGCTGCGCAAGGCACGCCTCAAGGCCGAAGCCAAGAACGCGGGCCTGGCGGCGCCCGACGATGACACCGACGGCGCTGCGACGAATCCGCGTGGCATCGCGACCAAGATCTGGCCCGTGCTGGAGCAGAGCGAGCTCCTCGCGCTCTGTGCCGCGCGCCGCGCGCTGGGTGCCGAGGGCACCGAGGGCACCGAGGAGACGGATGCGGCGGCCTCGACGGCGGACGGCCAGCACGAGGAGGCGTCAAACACCGATCCGCTCGTGGGCGCCGTGGAGACGCTCAACACGGTGCAGCATCGCGGCGCGGTTCTCGAGCGGCACCGCGCATACGACGCCTTTGTCGAGTGGCTCCGCCAGGCCTCGTCGGACGTTGACGCCAAGTTCCGCAGCCTCTGGCACGAGGAGGACCGCTGGGCCGCGCACTGGCAAGCGCAGCTCACCAAGCTTACTGCGCTGTCCTCCACGTGAGGATGCCTGTTAGGGTTCACTACAATCATTCCTTTGTTTCCTGATCAGACTGAATAAGCCAGCAGGCCCGTAGGCCTAGTCCGAGTCCGAGTCCGAGTCCGAGTCATCGCGCCGCCTCCGCCTGCGCCGCCGGTCGCGCCGGCGCTGCATCTCCGCCTCGTCGTCCGACGCAGCGCTATCGTTGGACCCGAGCCGGGGCCGCTTGGGCGGCGCCTCGGCGTCGGACTTGGGCACCGCCCTCGAGCCCGGTGCCGGCGCGTAGGAGGCCGGCACAGCCGCCGCAGAGACTGGCGGGAGGCTGCGAGCGTCATCATGGCCGCCGCCGCCGCGGCCGCGGCGGTTGCGGCGGTTGCGACCGCCGCGCGCGCCCTGCGGCATCGGCGCCCCGCCAAAGCCGAGCGCGACATGGCCCTGCTGCTCGCGGCGGCGCTCCTCCTGCATCTGACCGCCGCTACGTGCCCTGCCGAACTGCCTGCCCTCCCTGAAGCCCGGGTCGATCTCCACCTTGATGACCTTGCCGTCGAAGGTCAGCCCGGACAGCACGCGCTCGGCGCTCAGAGCGGCCTGGCGCTTCTCGAACTCCACAAAGCAGAAGCCGCACGGCTTGCGGTCCACCCTGTGCAGCCCCATGATGACCCTACGCACCGTGCCGCACCGCGAGAACAGCGCGTGCAGCTGCTGCTCCATGGTGAACTCCGACAGCCCGCCCACGTACACGGTGCTGGACGTCGCCTTGGCGGCGCGATGCTCGCCCAGCGACGAGAACACTGTCTTGTCGAAGTACTCGCGCGCCGGCACCGGCCGCGTCTGCTCCAGCAGCGCCGCCATCGCGCCTCGCGCCCGCCGCCGCCGCCGCCCGCGCCCGCCGCGCGCCCGCCTGCCTTGGGCGACTGCTTGGCACTGGCAGCGCGAGCCGCCAACGACGAGGAGCCCAAGGCGGAGGAGGAGGAGGAGGACGAGGACGAGGACGAGGAGGACGAGGACGAGGACGAGGAGGAGGACGAGGACGAGGCCACGCAGGGCGCGGACGCGCAGTACGGAGCAGCGCAGAGCAGCGCAGAGCAGCAGAGAAGGCCGCTTCTTGACAGGGAGGACCCAGTGCAGCGCGCTTCCCCGCAAGAAAGTCTTTCGACATTGCCTTGGCTGAGCAGAAAAAGTTCTCAGTCAGAGCCGCGTCGTCGTGGCGATCAGGCCAGCGATGGGCTTTGCCGGGGTTTTCTATCGCTTGTTAGCGAGGTAAAGTTGCCGTCAACCACGTGGATCTTGCGTGACGTTGCGCTTGGGAAATGAGCCGTGGCTTACGTAGCACAGCACTTGCCGATGGCATGGAGGCTGTCGTACTCGTCAGAGCTTTATCCATTGATCTGATCGAGCCAGGCAGGCCTCGCCAGGATCCGCTGCTTGTATACCGGTGTTGCCCAGGGGTTCTGCTTCGATCAGTGCGCCCGAGGTGAAGCCAGCATGCGTGCTGTGCAAACGTGCTGACAGTTCATCATCCTGGCATTCGGGCGCTCCCGCGCACAGCAAGCCCAGAGCTTGCCATGAGTGCCGAGGGCTCCGCGCTGTGAATGCTGCCGCGGCCGCCGCGCGGCGCGCAACGCCTGGTAGTCACGGATGACGCTGCGCACCCTCCGCGCGGACTCGGTCTCTTCGTTTCGCGGCAAAGCCAGAGGCTGTTCGGATCCAGTCCGCGGTCAGTGCAGTCCTGTCCGCGGCGCGTGAGCAGGCGCATGGGCAGCACTTGAGAGCGCGTGGTTTGGTGGGGTGGCAGGATTGCGGCAGAAAGCAAAGAGTCGCACGATGCGATTGCCTTGGAGCTCCATCATCGTTGCAGTGAGGATCGCCGCGAACGTATCCGCGAGCGTGGCCGCCACTGGCCCTGACGCGGGGCGGCAGGTCGAGGAGAAAGCGAGAACGCTTGCCACATCTGTATGTGAAAAGGCGCAAAGGCCCAACGTGATCATCTTCTACACCGATGACCAAGGCTACGGGGAGCGGTCCAAGTTCAACACACACGTCGTGAAAACGCCGAACCTGGAGGCTCTGGCAGCCAGCGGGCTTGAGCTCACTGACGGCCACAGCGCAGCGACGGTCTGCACTCCGTCGCGCTTCGCCATGCTTACCGGCACCTACGCATACCGGGCCAGGCCGGAGGGTGGCTCCATTGACGCCGATGGCGACCCGATGGTGCGGGGCTACTACACGCTGGCTTCGCTCTTTCGCGATGCCGGCTACCATACTATGATGTCCGGTAAATGGCACCTCGGCATGGACATGCCGGAAGACCTCGAAAGAGGGGAGATAAGGGGTGGGCCGCTCGATGCCGGCTTTGACGAGTTCTTTGGCATCCCTGCGTCGATGAACTACGGCTACCTCGCCTACATCCGCGGCGACAGCTTCACGGAGCCCCCGGTATGGAGGACGGCAAAGTATCACCGTGGACACGAGTCGTGTCCCGCCGAGCAGGACAAGCGCTGCAACACGTTCAGCCTCCAGAGGCCGTATTCGTCCAAAAGAGGCGATATCTCCGTTGGTAAGAGCTTCCGCGAGGAGTACGCCATGTCCAACTTCACGTACGAAGCAATCGCGATGATCACCGAGCATCGGGCTCGGGACGCTTCGCAGCCTTTCTTTCTCTACCTGGCGGTGAATGGCCCGCATGTGCCGCACGCGCCGCACCCGAACTTCAAGGGCACCACGTCGTATGGCGAGCACTCCGATGTCCTGGAGGAGATCGACTTCCGACTGGGTCAGATCAAGTCCATGCTGGAGGAACTGGGTATCCTCGACAATACCCTCATCGTCTACTCGAGCGACAACGGCACCGAAGGCAAGGCGAAGTTCTACACCGGCGGCTTTGACACCACGGCCGGTTTTGCGGGCGGCAAGCGCTCCCTCTACGAGGGCGGCCACCGCGTGCCCTTCATCATGTCTTGGCCGGACGTGATCAAGGGCGGCTTGACCTGGGACGAGCCTGTGAGCCAAGTGGACCTCATGGCAACCTTCGCGGACATGATCAAGGTGAGGCGGCCCGAGGGTGCGGGCCAAGACAGCTTCAGTGTGTGGCCTGTCATGTGTGACATCGATGCGGCCAAGACCATGGATATCCGTGAAGGCCAGCCAATTCTCATCGAGGACACCGCCGGCAAGCACGCGCTGCGGTGCAACGGATTGAAGTATAACCCGTCGCAGATGTCGCTGCTTTACAACCTCGACCTGTGGCCGGCTGAGGACGCGTGTTACCGGCCAAGGTTGTCACAAGCGTCACGGCGCCTCGCCCGAAACGGGATCCGCGAGATTCGCAGCAATGGTCACTCGACGAAGACTGCCATTTGCGCCAAGCTCGAAAACCGGATAGCGCGTGCGACCCGCTCCATGGGGAAGCTTCCGGGCTACTTTTCTCTCTCGTTCGCCAAGGAGAATCAATAGAAAAAGGGAACCGCCGAGGCTCGGGTAAATGACACAGGTCGTAGGTCAGTCAATGAGAGCGAGCACACCCATGGCGGCACGGTTGTTGTTGTTGTTGTTGTTGTTGTTGTTGTTGGTCGTGGTGGTGGTGGTGATGATGATGAAAAGGGGAAAAGTCGCGGCAAGAGGAAGAAGAAGTCTTGATCTCGGAATCTCGCCGGCGCGTGGCAGCTTTGCTTGGTCGCTAGCCTAGCACAGTGAGCTGTCATGGTGATGGTGTGTCTTCTAACGGGCCTTGAGCTCGGCCATGTCGTCGATGGTCTGCTGGAACTTGAGCGCGTAGGTCATGAAATACTGGGCGAATCGCTGGGGCTGCTTGGTCTCGTCCATGAAGACCATGTCACCGACGATGAAGAAGTGGATGTCGTTGACAACCATAAGGGAGCCATCGAGCGCCGGAGTGCCGTCCTGGTGCACCGTCTGGTTGGCGGTGGACTTGAGCAGGCAAAGATACTCGCGGAAGCGCTCGGGCTGCATCTCGCAGAACTTGGCGAGCTTGGTGATGGGGATGGAGGTGTACAGCAGCAGGTACGAACGGATGGTGGGGAGCGCGGCCTGCTGGCGCACCTCGTAGAGGAAGAGCTTGAGCTGCAGGCGGTAGGCCTCCTGGTGGCGGTTGGCCAGGTCGTGGTAGTTGGGGTTGCCCGGGACGATGAACTTGGGGCACGCATAGCTGAAGAGCGACTCGAAGGTGGACTCGTCGCGCTTGTTGAGCATGCTGAGGTTGTCAGCGTGCTTCTCGGCAATGGCGAACTGCACCTGCTGATCAACGCGCATGCCGGGGCTGAGCGAGGTGGCCATGGCGGCAAGCGCGCGAATGCGGTCGTACTTGCCGTGGATCTGGCCGTCAGCGAAGGAGGTGTTGCGGTCCTTAGACGCGCCGCGGTGCGCGAGCAGGACGGCCGAGAAGACGGCCATGGCGTCGGCATACCTCCTCATCATGAGGTAGGCGAAGCCGAGGTAGTAGAAGAGCGTGACGTGGCAGCCCGGCACGCGCGTGAAGAGCGCGCGCTTGTCGTCGGTGTCGACCGGCGAGAGCACCGAGACGGCGCGGCGGTAGTCGGCGAGCAGGCAGTTCATGCGGCAGAGGCCGAAGATGCTAAAGTAGCCGAGCGACTGCAGCACGTTGAGGCGCGCGCCCTGAAGGTTACTGCTGGCCTCCAGCATGCCCACGATGCCGGACTTCTGCACGAACGACGTCAGGTACCCCAGCACCGTCTCGGTCGCCCACACATTGGGGTTCTCCTCGAGCAGGCGGCTCTCGTCCTCGGACAGGCTGCCGAGGTCGTGCTTGTAGCGGCAAAAGTCCTGGAACTGGTAGAGGAACTCGTCCACCATGTCGTTGACCCACTCGCTCGGCAGCAGCTGGCCGCGCAGCTCGTCGTCCTCCAGCACCTTGTCGAAGAGCGCGCGGTAGTTGTTCCACGACTCGAACCGGTGGTGGATGAGCGGCTCGCAGTTCACGAAGATGTGCCTGTAGTACAGCTCCTTGTAGAAGAGCAGGAACGTCTGGTCGTTCTCGCACAGGCCGGCCACCTCGTCCGCGCGCGGCCACTCCGTGTCCTTGTAGTACGCGCTCGTGATGCTGGACCACTCCTTGCAGTACAGGTTGCGCACGTCCAGCACCTTGTTCGCGTTCAGCTTCGCGTGGAAGTCCTGCACGAACGTGCGCACGCGGTCCAGCAGGTTGAAGTCGCTCGCGAGGCCATCGCCGTAGTCCTCCCCGCACTCGCCGCCGCCGTACTCGCCGTACTCGCCGCCGCCGTACTCGCCGCCCTCATCGTACCCCTCGCCCTGCCCGAACCCCTCCTCCGCGAACGACGCCATCCTCGCCCGAGCGCTCTGCCGCCCCGCGCGCCCGCGATCCACCCGCCTCTCCTCCCTCCTCCTCTCTCTCTCTCTCTGCCGCCTCTCCTTCCTCCTCTCCTCTCCTCCTCTCGCTGCTCAGCTGGCCGCCCGCCGCCCAACCACCGCCGCCGCCGCCCCGCCAAGCCCGCTCGCCCCGCCCCGCCTCGCCCCGCGCCTGGCCGCCGCGCTCGGCGCGATCGATCGCCCTTGCCGCGCCGCCGCGCCGCCGCGCCCGCGCCGCGCCGCGCGCCGCCGCGCGCCGCCCGCGCGCGCGAGGCGCGGGGAGGGAGGCGCGGCGCAGCCGAGCTCGACTCGGATGGCTCCCAGGCGGCGCGCCTGGCGGCGAAGCGCGCCCGCCGTCGACACTGGCGTAGACACGGCCGGCGAGGGTGCTCAGGGTGGCGCAGGGTGCGGCTGCGCGGCGTGTGCTGTGATCCCGCTCAGTGACGGTGACTGGGGACGCTGCAGTGCAGTGCGTGCTCGAAGGAGCGACGGAGTCTGGGAGGTGCCTTGCCAGCACCAGTGCAGCGCGCGGCGTGGACCTGCGCGAGCGCGAGCTGCAGGTCTTGGTCGTCATCCGCGGAAGCCAGGCTCTGCAGCAAAGGCTCCAAAGTGGCCGTGCGGATGCGCTCATGTAGCCGTGTGGCGTGGCACGGTGTGAGCTTGCGGGATGGATCGTGGAAGATAACTAACGTTAGCCATGGATGGACGTCTGCGGCGCTGTCAAGTTGAAGTTTTGAAGAACGTGGTAAAGTAGAGAATGCTTTTCACAGTCTCGGTCAGGGTCAGAGACTCAGAGGTCGTCCGGGACGCCGTCGTTGGAGAAGGTCTCCTCGGCGTCGACGTCGGCGGCGCTAAAGGCGCCGGACTTCGCGTGAGGACCTCGCGGCGTGGGCTCCGGGGTCTGGTCGAGGTCGTGCGGGATGCCATCATTGGAGAAGGCGTCCTCGCTATCCTCGTCTTGGGCTTGGTCGTCCTCCACGCCGAGGTCCTCGCCTTCGTCCTCTACGTAGCGGTCATCTTCATCGTCATTGTCATCGGCATCGGCATCGGCATCGGCATCGATCGCGACGTCGACACCCGCACCAGCGACGCCGCTGCCTTGGCTCCTGACCGGGGGAAGGGATCGGATGGCCTCGTCTAGCTCGTTGTCCTCCTCATCGTCGTCGTCGTCGTCGTCGTCGTCGTCGTCGTCGTCGTCGTCATCCTCCTCGTTCCCCTCCTCGTCTTCATCATCGACCTCGTCCTCCTCGTCAAGATCGCCATCGTCCATGTCGTCAGGTTTCGCGGCCCAGCCGTCGTCGTCACTGGAGCCCAAGCTGCGGCCGCCAATGACAGGGTTGAGCTTTGGGGGCGGGAGGGCATCCTCGGTGGAGTGCGCCGAGGGCGGCTCCTCGCGCAGCACCGAGAGGCTGGGGCGGCGCGCAGCGTGCGAGGAGGAGCCCGAAGAGGAGCGCGGGCGCGTGTAGGAGTCGAGCGTGTCGATGGAGAGCATGGAGGGGTCGTCGGCCGGGGGCAAGAGGCCCTCGAAGAGGTCGCTCCCCGTGTAGATGGACTCCGAGAGAAAGGTGGCGAAGCTCTTGGTGCGCAAAAACACGTTCAAGTACGGGCGGTGCAGGCGCAGGCACTTGGAGAGGAAGGCGCGCACGTTGAAGCTGCAGACGATGGCGTTGCCCTCTTCGTCGGCTTCGTCGTCGACGGCCTCGGACTTGAGGTCGTAGGTGAGGCAGTACGCGTGGTAGTTCTTGAGGAGCTTGGCGTGCACGTGCATGACCTTCTCATGGTAGTTGGCCAGGGAGCGCTCGCCCTCCGGGATGGCGGCCCACTCCTCGAGCAGGCGGTCGCGCAGGCTCTCCGGGAAGCTCGGGATGAGTGTCTCCTGCGCCACGGGCGGCGTGCCCATGCTCAGCGTCGAGGTGGCCGAGCTGATGGAGGACGTGCGCGCGCGGCGCGAGACGACGGTGTCGTCGAGCCGGAAGAGCGGATGGCTGAAGCGCGTCTGCGCCAGGCGCGCGTGCCGGTTGCGCGCCCACTCGGCCGGGTCGTTGGTGCCATTGTATGGGTCGGCGGCGCGGCCGCCAGCGCCCTGGCGCTCCCTGAGCGTCTGCAGGTCTTCCTTGGAGGGCCGCGGGATGTCGAGAAGGTCTGCGTCCAGATCCAGCACGAGCGTGCCGTCGCGCAGCATGGGCTCCAGCGCGCGCACCGCCAGGAAGCGGTCCATGGGCCGCAGGTTGTCGTGCTCGTACAGCATGTAGTCGCGAAGGTCGTCGTAGCCGGCAAACTCGCCCAGGTAGCCGTCGCGCGCGCCCAGGCTGCGCGTGCACACGCCCGCCAAGAAGGGAACGCCGAGGAAGTGCTGCTTCTGCGCCGCGGACGGGTCCGCGCGGATGCCTTCGAGACCGTCGAGGCGCTTGGCGCGCTGGCGCGCAAAGGCGCGGCACAGGGGCAGCGGCAGCAGCGGGTGGTAGGCGTGCTTCCACACAAAGGGCCACATGAGCGAGCGCAGCGCCTCCGCCACGAACACGAGGAGCGAGGCGCTGTCTGAGAGCAGGAGCAGCGGCCGGTTCAGGAGCAGGCTCGCGAGCACGTCCGCCACGTGCTCCTTGCGCACGAAGCGGAAGAGCTGCTCAAACGGGTAGTGCGGGCGCGCCGGGCCCGGGACCAGGCCGCCGGGTCGTCGCGCCGCGCCCAGCGCAGCGTTCTCGAGGGCGGCAGGCGCTGGCGACGACGACGACGAGCGCGACGAAGCAGCGTTGGACGCCTCGTGCCGCAGGTAGGCGTTCATCTTGCGCACGACGTTGCGCAGCCGGCCCGTGTCGACGGTAGTCGCCTCCAGAATCGGGCGCGCTTCCTCGAGCGCGCGCCGGAGCTCGCGGTACAGCGGGCGCGCGAATGAGAGCAGCGCCGAGGCCTCCGGCACAAAGGCAAAGGTCGGCTCGCAGCGCGTCTTGCCGCAGGCCAGGCAGCGCTCCACTCGGTGCGTGTAACCGCGCACAAAGGCAAAGGTGACCGGGCTCGGGCTGCGCACCACCTGCTCGATGACGTCGCTGAAGCGGCGGTTCGCAATGGACCGGCCGTTCACGGAGATGAGGACGTCGCCGATCTTCAGCGCCCCGCAGCGCGACGCGGGGCACATGTTGCCGTCGACGCGTGTGATGAAGGACTCAAGCTCCACGATACCGGACTGCGTGAGCGCCAAGTTCATGCCCAGGCCGTACTTGGGGTGCTTGGCAAGGCGCACGACAATCTCGTGATAGCCGTCGTCCGTGGTGTTGACCTCGTCGGCCTCGTTCGTGGACTCGAAGCCGGTCATGCTCTCCTCGTCCGCGTCCGCGTCGGCATCGCCCTCGCCGCCCTCGCCGCCGTCGCTGCGCTCGGCGGCCGCGGCAGCCGCGGCCTCGCGCCGCGCCGCGCGCGCTTCCCGCCGCGCCTCGCGCGCCGCGTCTGCCGCGGCCGCCTCGGCCTCGGCCTCACGTGCCGCGGCGGCACGCAGCGCCACGTTCGGGCAGTCGATCTGCACCAGGCGGTACGAGGTGCGCACGGAGCCGTGCCAGAAGCGCACGCGGCTCGCGCGATCGCGGCGCCGAAGCTGCCGGCACGGGATCACGCACGGATGCACGGTGGGCGGCGGTACCATGGCCTGCACCTGCTCGCGCACGCGTGCGTCCCACTCCTGGCGCTCCTCCTCGTCCATGCGGCTCTCCCGCACGCGGCAGATCTCCGTGGTCTTGTCCGAGGCCGTCAGCGTCAGCGTGCTCTCGTCGATGATCTGTTGGATGGTGATGCGCGTGAAGGACCGCCGCGGCTTGGGCGTGGGTGCAATGAAGCCGGCAATGTTCTCCGGGTCGGCGCTGGGCCGCAGGCGCAGGTTCACCTTGCGCTTCTCGGGCGTCTCCCAGGCGGCGTTCTCCAGATCCACGACGCGGACGTTGAGCCCCATTGGGAAGAGGTAGGCGTGCAGGTCGGGCGGCAGGCCGGAAAGACCACCCTCGCTGCCGTCGCGGCTCCCGCTGGAGGACGTACGGCCCGCATCGTCCTCCTCGTCCTCCTCGTCCTCGAATCCCTCGGTGTCCTCCTCGGAGTCCTCCTCGTCCTCGTACGTATCTACACGGGCGCGGTAGCCCGGGGCGTTGGAGGATCCGCTGCCGCCGCCGCGCGACGGCCGCAGCCCGCTCGCAGAGAGCATCCCGTGCGGATGCATGTGTGCGCCGCCGTACGCCGAGGACGAGGGTTGTGGGTCCATGGCAAGGCGCGTTCGCGTGCGGAAGAGCATGCCGCCGCCGCGAAAGGACAGCGACGGGTTTGGGCACGAGCACGCGCACTTGGTCTTGGCACAGGTGAAGTGGCAATCGCACTCGCATACCATGGGGTCGGCCTCCAGAAAGCGCTCGTTCGCCAACACCTCACAGGCCACCTTGACAACGCCCGTGATGGCTGGCACCTCCTCGTCCGCCTCACGGGCGCCGTTCCACAGGAAACTCGACTCGCGCCGCCGCTGCACAGACTTGCCGTCGTGCTGGCGACGTGTTCGCGAGATGGCCAGGTTGGTGATACTTGACTGCCGCCGCAGCGACGCCAGGTCGGCGGCAGAAGAGATGCGGTTCATGGACCCGAGCGAGTGCGAGCGCAGCATCGTCTTGAGCGACCCATTCGAGCCCCCATGTGGCCCGCCAAGCCGGTGGCCGCTTCCGTGCCCATGGTGATGATGATGATGATGGTGGGGGTGGTTGTGGTTGTGGTTTTGGCCGTGATGATGATGGTGGTGAGGATGCTGGCTGTGCGCTTGGCTTGCAAGGTGACGCTGGTGCTGCGCGTGCAGCGAGTGGTGCGAGGCGGCCCCATGGCCCGCGTACAGCCCGCGCGGCTTCTGCTGATGGCGAACGAGCGAGGCGGGCGAAAGGTTACCACCCAGCGGGACGACGCCCTCGGCCTCGGCCTCGGCCTCGGCCTCCTCCGCTCGCGAGGCGTCCTCCTCCGGGAGTGGGCGCGGCGGCAGACGCAGCACGAGCAGGCGCTCGGAGTAAATGCGGCCGCCGAGAATGAGGCTCAGGCGATTGCGCGTCCGGTGTACCTCGGACTTCTCCTCCGCCACGAGCGCAAGAAGCGCGGCGTAGCCCTCGCTCAGCTGGAATTCCGGGAAGACTTTGTTCTGCATCCACTGCATGACGTCCTGCAACGAGAGATTGAAGACATTCTGCAGGCGAAAGGCGAGCTGGTCCAAGATGGCGCGATTCGCGTTGATGGAGGCGAAGCTGCTCACGGAGGCCAGCTTGCCTGAAGCACCACCCAGCTCCGCGGAGATGGCGTCCAGCTGCTGCGCCGCGAGCCGGCGTGCCGCGTCGCTCACCAGGGTGGCTTCGACGCTCGAGCTGCGACTGAGGTACCTGTCGAGAATGGCGTAGGCGGCATTGAGGAGGTCGAGGAGCTGCTGGCGCTCGAGGCGCAGCTCGTGTGCGGCGGCCGAGGGCGCTGCGCTCACAGGGAGCATATCCATGAGCGAAGACTGCCGCGTGTGCTCGCGGGCACCGCTCGAAGCGAGCTCCGAGTGCTGGCGCGCCAACGGCACGGGCTTGGCGGGGTCGAGGCGCGGCCTGGACCCGGCGCTCAAAGTGCTTGATGCGCGCACAGGCAGCGCGGTCTGCCCGGCCGATGGCGGCGATGGCGGCAGCGCCCCCGCCGCCGCGCCTTCGCTGCCGTTGCCGAGCCGGGATAGACCGCGGAAGCTCTGGATCTGGCGCTCCGACGAGGACGCGGCAGCCGCCAGCATGTTGCGCGTGGGCTGCGCCGCCGCGGTGGCCGCGAGGCGCGTGCGCGCTGAGGCGCCACCGCGCCCAAAGGACCCAGACGGCTCCGACCCGGTTGTGTTGTAGGAGCCAAGCCGCTTGGGCGACTGCGCCGTGCCCGAGAGGCGCGCGGTGACGCGCGCGCGGTAGCTCTCGTTGGCCTCGGTCAAAAACAGGTAATTGCCAAAGTGCCCCGGCATGGTGCGCTGGATGTAGCGCGCCAGGAATGGTGTGTAGTGCACGGAGTTGAGCACCTGGCGCAAGCTGACCCGGTATGAATCCCGCAGCTGTGCCACAAGCGCGCGGAACGAAGAGCTGCCGCGGAAGCCTGACCGGTAGAGCTTGCGCAGCTCGCGCTCGACTTCGTGCTGCGCCGGCGAGAATAAATCCAGGACCGCCACGCCGCGCGAAATGATCTTGGAGATGCGGCGCAAGTCGGCGGCTTGCGAGTAATCCGGGCTCTTGAACTCGACCCGGTCCAGCACGCTGGGCGAGACCGCCAGGTAGCGGTCCCAGATCTTTTGCGCCTGAGACGTGAGCGAGCGCGCCTGGCCTACAGCCTGTTTGTACTCCTCGACGCCCATCCAAAACATGAGCAGGTCCAGCTTGTCGCCTTGCGACAAGTACTCAAAGAGGAAGAGGCTCGACTGCGGGTCGTGAATCACGAAGCTAAAGGGCACCTCGTCGATGTTCTCTACGACCTCGTCCAGCCCTTGATCCAGCGCGGCCTGGAACGCCTCGCGCTCCTCCTCCTCGTCCTCGAAGTCCCCCAGCTCTTCGTGGTTGCGCAGCTGGTGCTGCTGCGCCGTTGCAAGCTCGTCCTCATCCTCGCGCTCGCCCGCGCGGCTCGCACCCGACGACAAGTCATCCTCCTCCTCCATGGCGTAGTCCATGGCGTGCGCCAGCCCGGCCGACGCCATGCGCGCCCGAGTGCCCGGCCGCGCGCCGCGCCGCGCCGTGCCCGGCCGCGCGCCGCGCCGCGCCGTGCCGCCCTTGCGCCGCGGCCGCCGGTCCCGCCGGCCTGCTGCTTGGCTTTGTTGGATTTGATTTGATCATTCACTTCGTCTGTCATCGAGCAGCCGAGGAGGCGGCCCGGCCCAAGCGGCCTTCTTCGGATGATAGGCCGCTTCTTTTTTGCCTCGAGCCTCGTGTGCCAATGCTAAGTAGGCTAGTGCAAGGGCCTGCAATGGCAGCGGCCGCGCCGACGCAGTGCAGTAAAAAAAAATTTGACGTCAACGTTACCACTGGCAGTGCAGGCTGAACGCAGAATGAGGGCAGGCTTCTTTGCGTTTTAGTTGGTGGTGCTAAACCTGCTGCACGTCAAGTTGGCGGCCCAGATTGTCACTGTGGAGAGCTGTCGAGACACATCCGAGCCAGGTTCGCAATCGTTTGTTATTATCAAAAAGTTGATACGTGCGTGTCGGCTTGTCTTGTGCGTGTCGGCTTGTCTTGATGGACCATTGACCGTTGAAAGGCCACGTGCAGGTCCCACTCGCAGCTCAATTTGGCCCCGGTATAATCACAGCTCTCGCGAAGAGCCTGAACGAACGAACGAACGCCTTTTCAACGCGTCTACCTAGCTAGCTAGTAGCTGATGCTGCGCGACGCGAGGCAAGGCTCGAGAGTCGAGTCGGGCGCTGTGACCGGTCGGTCGGTAGCCACGGGCCCCAGAACTGCCAACGGCTAGCTAGCTGAGATGACAGCGAGCCGCGCCGCAGCCTGCGACAGCCCAGAACTCCGGCAGACGCGCGCGCAGACGACGGCAGTTCCGCAGCAGCGCGCTCGCGCGGCTGGCCGCGAGGTCGCGCGCAGCCGCAGTCGGTGGCGCAGTCGAGGTCTCGGCGTGGCGGGCCGGCGGAGAGTGTCGGTGCCAGAAGACACATCATTGGCACGCGGCAAGGACCAGGAGCAGCAGCAGCAAGAGCAGCAGCAGAAGCAGCAGCAGCAGCAGACGCGCAAGAGGCGAGCAGGATGCCGGCGTTCGACGACGTCTTCCGGCGGTCGAGCCATGTGCGCTTCGTGGAGGACCTGCGCGAGGTGGTCTCGTACGGCGAGATGCTGTGGCGCACGGAGCGGCGGGACTGGTTCGAGTTCGTGGAGGCCTTCTCGGTGCCAAAGCGGAATGGGGCGGTGATCCGCAAGCGAGTGGTGATCAACCTGATCTACTACCGCGTGAACTACGCCCTGGTGTGTGCGGCGCTGCTGGCGGCGACGACGCTGCTGTGGTCGACGGCGCCGCTCTTTGTGGCGGCCAGCGCGTTTCTGCAGGGCGTGTACATGTTCCAGCACATGCGGCTGCGGCCGCTGCGTGTGGCGGGCCACGCCTTTGGCGAGAAAGACAAGAAGGCAATCTTCGCCGGCTCGGTCGCGGCCAAGGTCCTCGTGATGCAGATTCTCTTCGGTTCAACGGTGGTGTCGACGCTGGCTTTCGCTATTCTGTCGGCCGGCATCGTGGGCGCGCACGCGGTGCTGCGCCCGCGCAGCACGCGCAGCCGCTTCGGCACGATGGGCGCCAACCCGGTGCGCACCGCGCTGGACGTGGAGGATGGCGGCGTCGAGACGGAGCGCATCCATCTGAGCGCGGCGTACCGCGGGCCGGTGGTGATGCAGCCCATGTCGATGACGCCGGCGTCTTTGGCGTCGGATGCGGCCGTGGCGGCTCCCCATGTCGACGAGATTGCCCGTCAGGCGCGCAAGGACGCCTACGCGTCGCGGCGCCGGCAGGTTATTCAGCAGGAGCGCACCGCGCAGCGCGCGACGGGTCTTGCCGCTCGCAACATGTGGGCCGAGGAGACGCACGAGGTGACCGAATCCAAGGATGAGGACGCCGCCGGCCCTGCGGTCGATGAACCCGCCGTGGCGCGTTCCTCTTCCGCCACCTCTGTCGACGCCGACGCCGCGGAGCGTGAGAACGCTGCGGATCGCGCCGCCTCCTCGGCCGCCAAGAAGCGGCCTTCAGTCCATCTCCACGTCCCTGCGCGCGCGGTCAACGCGGAGATTGCCAAGTGATCGATTCATCGATCCATCCAGTCCCTCCAATCTCCCTCCCATCCATCCTCGCTTTCGGTGCTGTAGGCCTAGGTGGGGCTCATTCCAAGCCAAAATCATTTTGTTTCAAACACGCACACGCCTCCACGCCGCAGCGCATGCATGCTTATCCGAAACAAGGCCCATCGTCGCCATGTTCATGTGATGGTCCGCTGGCAGGTTCCGCCACGAGCGGCAGGTGGCGGGGAGCGAAGTGGGCACGGGGTGCAGGCCGTGAGACCCTCGTGCATCCTTGCTTGCTTGCTAGAGGCATTCAAGTTGGCTGCTCCACATTCTACAGCTGCAGAGCGAGCGGCATAAACGTCGCCCAGACGCGTCTGTCCACTTGCTTTGCTTGCTTTCCACGCGTCCGATTGTCGGGTAAGTTTGGTGGGCACATGGGGCCGCGCTGCAGCGACCGCATGTGGCGCTCCGGTCGAAGGTTGTTTCCGTCGCATGTGTTGTCTGTCACTCGCTCGGTCTCCCGTCTGCGTCACTTCTCTCTCTCTCTCTCTCTCTCTCTCTCGCGCGCGCGCGCGCGCGCTGTCTCTCTCTCTCTACCTCCCTCTTCTCTCGTCCATAACCGCCGGGTTGTCAATGTCTTTTTACCGGTGCTCGCTCATGACAGGCATTGGCCTAGAGTGGCCGGAGAGCTCGTGCGGCGTGGCGAGGCGGCCAGAGCCAAAGGTGGGCGGGGCATAGCCGTCACGCAAAGGGGCATTGGAGTGCGGTGGCGCGTGGGAGAGCGAGGACTGCGAGTGCGTCGCCGCGGGCGGCACCGGAATGGGAGGGGTGCCGGATAGAGGCGGGAGCGCGTGCTGCGCCGCGACAGCCTGCGATTTGATGGCGCGACGCTGGAGACCGTAGACCTTGGTGTCTTTGCCATTGAGTTCGAGACGCAGGCGCTCGACGGCGTCCTCGACGGCGTCCTCGATGACGAGGGAGATGTTGGTGCCGTAGGTGGACATGTTGAGGAGCTGCACGCCAAGGTCGTAGGGGCTGGACATGATCTTGACGATGCCAGTTTCATCGAAGGGGATGTCCTTGCCGATGAGGCGAATGGCCTTCCAGCGCTCGCCGCAGACCACGAGCGAGTCCTCGGGAAAGTCGGTGAGCTCGCGCTCGTCGATGAGCAGCGAGACCTCCTCAGAGGTGCTAAAGTAGGCCCAGAGGTAGTCGTGGTCGTAGTTGACGGCCTGCTGCTGCGCGGCAGCCGAGGCGGCGCCAACTTCGCCGAGCGAGGCGTCCGTGGCAGCGGCCGAGGCGGCGCCGGCGCCGGCGCCGGCGCCGGCGCCAGCAGCGGCGCCGGCCGAGGTCGAAGCCGAGGTGTTGCGCTGCATGAGGTTCGCGTCGATGTTGCGCGTGAGCTGTTTCATGAGCGCATACATGGACTGCTTCAGCATGATGCGCTTGATGGTGGCGAGAACGAGCGGCGTCTGCACGACGGCGAGCGCCGCGTTGGTGATGGTCTCGGAAGAGGTGGAGTTGCTGCGGACCTTGCTACGCACGGGCGAAGCGGGCGTGTCGTCGGCGCCAAGGGACGGCATGCCGTCGGCGCGGCGCGAGGAGGTGCGCGCGTGGCGCGCGCCCTGGCTCTTGGCCTCCATCTGCTCCTTGAGGCCGGTGACGCCGTCATGGCCGCAACGGATGAGAATCTCGCTGGCGGTGGCGAGGTCCGGGTCCTGCACGAGGATGAGGTCCGCCTCGAAGGTGGAGAAGTTGAGGATCGACACGTCCGCCTCGCTGAGCATGGTCGACAGGTAGGAGATGATGCCGGGCGCGTCGGCGCTGGCCGGGCCCAGGTGAATCTGCAGCGCGCGCCACGGCTTGGGCGCCCATCGCATCAGGTGCACGACGCCGGCCAGCTGCAGCTGCACGTAGTAGCGCTCGTTCACGATGACCGTGACGCCGCCCATGTCCTGCACGAGCATGATGCTGACGCCGCTGTTCTCACCGCTCGGCGCGCCCAGGCCGCCAATGTCCATGATGCCGCCCGCGTTCGCCGGGCTCGACGGCGCGCCATCCGCGCTGCTGCCCACGTCATAGAGCGAGGACGCCTCCGACTCTTCGGCGTCCAGGACCAACAGCTTCACCAGCGCGTGCGTGCACTGCGTCAGCCGGTCCGCCGGGATGTAGCCCACGCGCAGCGAGTGCGCCAGCAGCGTCGCATCGAAGTGGCCGGTGGTCCACGAATCCTGGCCTGCGTAGACCTCCATGTTCTTCTTCTCCTTGTTCTCCGTGTAGACCTCCGCGTTCCAGTCCAGCCCAATCCTCAGCTGCAGCGACTACCTCGGGAGCGCGCGAGCGAGCAAGCCGACGCCCCCTTCCCGGCCCGGCCCGGCCTGCCTGAGAGAAACGAGAGGAAGGGAAACGAAAAGAAAAGAAGGGCGTATGCTTGGCCTCCTCCTCGTCTAACTTCTCCGCGCTTTCCTCGCTGCCGCTTTGCGCCGGCCGCCGTGCGCGCGGTCCGGGCCTCCGGTCCCTCGCGACACGCGCCGCGCCCGCGCGCGACGCGAGGCGAGGCGAGCGTACGCGCGCGCGTGCGTGCGTGCGCGCGTGCGTGCCTGCCACCGCAGCGCGAGGGCGGGCGCGCCTGCCTTGCCTGCCTGCCTGCCCGCCTGCCTGCCTGCGTGCTACGAGCTCCTGCCCTGCGAGCGGATCCCGTCCACGCTCCGCGCACGCGCCCGCCGCCGCCGCGCCTCTCGCCGCTTTGCCGCTCGCGCCGCGTTGCCGCTCGCGCGCGGGCCGGCCGCCGCGCCCCCGCCGCTTCGCCGCGCGCCGCTTCGCCGCCGCCGCCGCCGCCGCGCGCCGCCGCCGCGCGCGCGGAAGCTTGCCGCTTTGCCGCCGGCCGCGCCGGGCGCGCGGGTGGCGGGCCGGCGCGCGCCGGCGCGGCAGCCGGCGGCGGCGGCGCGGCGGCGGGCGGGCGCGGCGGCGGCGCGCGCGGCGGCGCGGCGGCGCGCGCGCGGGCAGAGCGCCCCGGCCGGCGGCGGCGGCGGCGCCGCCGCGCGGCGCGGCGCGCGGCGGCGCGCGGCGGAGCGCGGCGGAGCGCGGAAAGAAAGCGCGCACGGGGCGGCGAGCGCGCGGGCGAGAGCGCCGCCAGGCGCCGCCAGCGCAGCGCCGGCCGGGCGGAGGCAGGCCGCAAAGCACAGCCTGGCCTGGGCGGAGACCGTCGCGCGAGCGAGCGGCGCGCGCGCGAGCCAGGCGAGGGGCCGGCGGACTTCAGGGGCGGGCGCGCAGCCGCAGCGGCGTGGCGCGCGCGTGCGCGGCGTGGCGTGGCGTGCGCCTGGCAGGGCCGCGCCGGGCGAAGGCAGGCGGCTTCACTGTCTTCAAGGCGCGACGCGGCGGGGCGGAGGCGGCCGCCGGGAGGCTCCCTCGGCGCGGCTTCTTCCGTCACAACTTGAAGTGGCTGCTTAGGCCTAGCCTAGCCTAGTGGCAGTGACTGCAGTCAGAGGCCAGCTGGCACGCGGGAACCGCGCAACGCGAGGCGCGGCGGGCGCAACGCGGGGAACCGGCGCCCGCGGCGGCGAGCGGGTGGCTGGCTCGGCGCGGCAGAGCGGCGAGGGCGGCGGCGGCGCGGGGCGGCGCGCGGCGGCGGCGGCGGAGCAGGCAGGCAGGCAGGCAGGCAGGCAGGCGGGCTTGCGGCGCGGCGCGGCGCGGCGCGGGCCAGGGCGGACGGCCAGGAAGGAGGATGCCCAAGGCGAAGAAGACGCGCAAGTTTGCCGAGGTCAAGCGCGTGCTCAAGACCTCGGACGTGCGGCTGAAGCAAAACAAGGAGAAGAAGGAGAAGCAGGAAAAGGAGAAGAAGGCGCGCGAGGGCCCGCGCTTCGTGGAGCGGGCGCCCACGGCACTGTTCTTTCACTACAACGAGCAGCTGGGCCCACCGTACCATGTCATCGTGGACACCAACTTTATCAACATGAGGTACGTTTTCGAGCTCGCGCACCAAGCAAGCCGGCAGGCAGGCGAGAAGGTAAACAGACAGCTGACAGGCCGGCTCGCTCCGTTCGCGATCGCAGCATCCGCAACAAGCTCGACATTGTCAAGAGCATGATGGACTGCCTGTACGCCAAGTGCATCCCCGTCATCCTCGACAGCGTCATGGCCGAGCTTGAGAAGCTTGGCGAAAAGTACCGCGTGGCGCTGCGCCTCGCCAAGGACCCGCGCTTCTTGCGCATGCCCGGGTTTTTGGACAAGGGCCATTATGCTGACGACGACATCGTCAAGATGGTGCAGATGCACCGCTGCTTCATCGTCGCCACATGCGACAAGGAGTTGCGCCGCCGCCTGCGCAAGATCCCGGGCGTGCCCATCATGTACATTTCCCACCATCAGTATACTGTCGAGCGCATGCCCGAGGCGTTTGGCGCACCCAAGTGAATTGACCTTTTGCTGCTTTGCCCCCGGGCCGTTCTTTCTCTTCTCGCTGCCCGCCCACCTTGGAAAACTCAAACTCAATCGTGGTTGCCATTCGTCGTCCACGTCTAGGGGTCATCCTGGGAGGGACTGCGTGTGGCTCGGATGAACTCCGGGCCCAGCCAAGGTGCGCACCGAGTGCAGCGGTACTCGGGGACGGGGGCTGTCTCGGTCTTTGCGCGACCGGGCTGACTCGGGTGCCGTGGCGCCCTCACCGAGGCTGGCCCGATTCGGGTCCTGGGCGACTCGGTCGCCGCGGTTGCGCTCGGTGATGGAGATCGCCGACCGGAACTGGCAAGGTCGAAGGCCGCAACCACCGGGTCTGACCCGGTCATTGCCTTGCCTCGGCACAATCAGCTGATTGCGGAGAGGGCGAGCATAAGAGCGGCGGCCGGGCAGGCAGCCTGCTCATGGTCAAGGGACGTTTGTGCGAATCGGTACCGGGCGGCAGAGCGGTGCTCAACCGCTCGGCCGTGATGCTGCGCCGCGTTTGCCGTGGGCGCCAAGCTGATAGAGAAGGAACATGTTGATGATTGTGCAGAACTTGACGTTGCGGGCCTGCGTTGCTAGGGCGCACTGCTGGCAGCGCTCGTGGTATTGGTTGTCTGGGTCTGGGTCTGGCGGACCAAGGGCGACCTTCGCTTCGCGTTGGCGGGCTGCACGTTTCTGCGCCTCTTCATCGAGCTAGCTCGGTTGCCGGTGTCCTTGAAGCGGCCTCCTTGGTCATGCTTGGACAGGAAGTTGGGAAGGCTTCTCTAGTACTCGATCTCGTCGTCGTGGTCATCGTCAACGAGATGAACGTCTTCAACAAGCACTGATTCACCGGCGGTACCTGTGCTCTCTGTGCGCTGCGTACCAGGCGCCCGGACCGAATGGCCGCGCGTCGCTGTCGCAGCAGCGAAATGCGTCCCGAAGGGGTGCATGGTCCACGAGCCGAAAGCGAGGGAGCCAGAGGGCCAGAAGGCAATGCGCCGCCTCCCGGAGCCCTCTCCATCGATCCACAGGATATCGCCGCCGCTGAGCTTGCCAAGCGTTGTGACGGTGATGTCCGTGTCTCTGATGCTGCGATGACTGTCGAGGTCGAGCACGCAGAACCCTGAGAGGTGCGCGCCACGGAAACGGTGCCGCGTGAGACGAGCGTGTGCATCGCGATCAGGGCGAACCCGAACCACTACGCAGATGGCTTCATGGCCGTCGCGCTCATCCACTGCTTGTACGAAGCCCAAAGGCATGAGGAGCTGCTCAGTCTCGGTGATGAAGATTGAAGGTGGGAGGTCGCGATTCACGCCCATGCCGGCGCCTGTGCATCGAGCGCCCGGCAGGGTCTCCAGCTTGCCTTCGCGGAGCGATGCCTTCTCGAAGAGACGAAGCGCAGTGTTCTCAGCGAAATGCCTGCGCAGGCTCGAGTAGATGAGGGCCGCGAGGCTCGTGGTGTCTTGGGCCTCGGCCTTGATCCCAGCGCGCTCCAGAAGTGGCAGCGTTCTCCAATGCCACTTGACGAAGCTTCTCAAGGACTCAACCAGCTGCGAGTCGCGGCGGCGGCGGCGGCGGCGGCGACGGCGGCGGCGGCGATTGCTCTCTGAGCGCGGACGCGAGAGCGCGGCACAGCGTGCTGCCGACGGCCACGCGCGTGGCCCTTCTCGCGCGCCGGCCGCTCTCGCGCGTAGCGACCTCCAACCATGGACCATGCTCCTCGCGCCCAAATCCTCGGGACGATGGTTGCGCCCTCTGCGCACGCCGCAGGGCGAACAGAACCGTGACGCGGGGCGAGGCGCGGCTGAGCGTCGAAGCTGCGATCACGTAGAGCCTGTGCTCGTCGCGTTCTAGCTGCATATCTTCGTCGAGCTCGCCACGAAGAATGCCGCGCAAGCAAACGCAGCGTAAGCCGCCGAAGAGGCGTGGAAAGCTGGATGAGCACCAGCTGCCAGACCAGCACCAAGAGCCGAACCCAGCAAGTCCAGCAGCAGCAGCAGCAGCTCCAGCTCCAGCTCCAGCTCCAGCTCCAGCTCCAGCTCCAGCACCAGCACCAGTACCAGCAGCAGCAGCACCAAGACCATCACCAGCCGCAGCAGCCGTGGTCACCGCCCCCCATTCCACCGGAGCAACGTTCGCCTTCTCTGGCCACGGAGTACTCGAGCTCTCGGTCGGCGACGCCGACTCCAGCCAACACCCATGATCAGGATGCCGTCATGGCTGCCTCGCAGATGGAGTCCATTGGCATGCGGATCCTCGCAATCGCCAAGTCACAATTGCAGGACGTGCGCCTGATGGCGGATTCCATTGCCGCCGTGTCCGCGATTGACGGTGTCTCGAAGCTCCACGCGTCCCACCTCCAGCAGGTTCAAAAGCGCACGGAGGCCGACTTGACTGTCCTGATCCAACGGCAGCTCGTTGCCCTCGGCGCAGACCTCCTCAGGGACGGCGGCATGATCTTTTCGACGGCATGGCGTCAACGTTATCGCGGGGCGAAGGAGTGTTTCATCAGCGCGATGGAGGCCGCCTTTCTGCGTACGTACCTGGGCGAGGCGATGGAGGCCGCGCGCGACGTGACGACGGAACACCGGCAGCGCTTCTTTGAGCGACCAGGCCGGGCGCAGAGCGTCCTGTCGCGGGCCACACCCGCGAAGCAGAAGATGTACGAAGAGGTTTACACCGTCTTCTGGCGCCAGCTCGCCGGCAATGAGCGCATCCTGAAGGGCGTGGGCGTCTACGTGTCCGCGGTACGCACCAAGTTCAGCAAGGACGTCACCCAGCGACTCCAGCTCTTCCTGGACCAGTACGAGGCGATTTGCAGCGTGCACGGCGAGGAGCAGCACTCCGCTGTGGCGCTCGCAGGCGTGCCCAGCGGCTTGGACAACACCGCCAGCGCCAAGGAGTGGGCACCGCACCAGGACAAGCGCCTGTTTCCAGTGCTGGAGACGCCGGACCAGCGTGGCACGCTCCAGATCAGCCCCTCGCTGCAGAGGGACGCCGAGGGCGTGCACAAGGCATGCATCTTCCGTTGGGACTCCAGTAAGTGGTGAAGAGGCGAGATGCGGCGAAGACTTGTGAGATGGCGAGCTAACGCGAGCACTTGACTAAGAGCGCAGAGGTCGACAAGGAGGTGATGGAGCTCCTCATGGCCTGGGCGGCGGTCGCTTTCCTGCCGCCGTCCGCACCTGCGTGGACGACGCTTAAGAACTCCGACGTCACCACGACGCAGTTCCTTGGCCTGGTGACCCGCGTCCAGCTTGCGTGGCTCTGGGCATGCATCGTGCGGCGCGCCAAGGGCACAGCTGAGGGCTCCCATGCGCACAAAGGCGCTCACGGCCAGGCCTTTGCCCTTTTCGACCGCTGCTATGCCTAGTTCAAGCACTTCACGAGGAACGAGGAGCCCGGCAACGACAAGGCAGACACTAGGACCTTCGATGTTGGCGCGTCCTTGAATAACATGCTCACTTCCAAGGAGAAGGCGGAGGAGGAGCTCAACGAGAAGCGCAAGAGGGCCGAGGAAAAGCACAGCACCACGCGCGCCAGGCAGGAGCAAGAGTATCCTGCCACCCTCTCGCACGCAGATAACCGCGACCTTACCTGGTAGCTAGCTAGCTAGGAACTTGAAAGGAACAAAACTTGCCCGGTCTCGAGACCGAGCTTCGCTCTTGCCCTTGACAGAGCTGACCCCGGCCGGCCCCGGCCGGGCTCGACTCGTTCGCATGACCGAGCCTGGCCCACTCCCCCTCCGGGCTGGGCTCGCCGCTCCGCCGAGCCTGACCCGCCCCATCACCTTGCCACGCCCCGCCGCCTCACCGGGTTGCGCCCCGTCGCGCGACCGGGACCGGAAAAATAAAGCGCCCGGCGTTGCGCCGCGAATACCCCCTCCCAGTGGCGCCACCGGGCCAGGACCGGATTTTTTCACATTGCCCGGCCCGGCCAGGCCTCCGGGCTACACCCTGTCAGACTGGTCCCCTAGACGCACGCTGCGGTGCCCGGCCCGCCTTGCTTGCTTGGAGCCGCTCCCGTCCGTCAAACAAAATGGAATGGCTCGCCGCGTGGCGGCGGGTGCACTCCGCACGCCGCCGCGTGCCGCACTGTGCCGCCGTGACAGACTCCGCGTGACTGCGCCTGGCCGGTGCGTCGCACGCATTGCGCCGCACTGCACTGCAAGCCTTGTGCAAGGCACCGCCACTTGGAGACGCCACGCTCGTCGCGTGCACATGCTTTTGCGCGGCCACCGGCGCCCAGAACCTCCGAGGCACGCGGTTGACTCGGGTCGTCAGTGTATGCATGCGGGCTCCTCCCGCTCCCGCGCCGGCGGCCACACAGCGCCGGCGGTCGCCGGACCAGTGATGGTGACTGGCACTCCATCTCGCCCACGAACACTGCAGCCTGTGACACCGACTGACTGCCAGTGGCAGGAAGTGGCGCCCCTCACTTTTCCCGCCGTGGATTCCCTTCGAGGCAGTGGCAGGCGAGAGAGGCACGAGCCGCCGCTCGCGGCGCTGCGCTCGCGGCGCGGCGCGGCGCGGCGCTGCCCGCGTCACTTCCCCTTGCACAGCGCGCTCGCCTCGCGCCCGCGTCAAACCGCAGGCAGGCTGCCGAAGGCTGCCGAAGGCGTAGGTCCTCGCGACGCTCGCCATCGCGTGCAGTGCGGGCTGGCCGACTCATGGCGAGCCAGCTGCAGCGACTCATCATGATGAGTCATGAGTCAGATCTCGAGGTACTAACTGTACCACGCGCTGTCGAGCCTCGCTGCTGGTCGAGGTACGCGGCGCGACCCGCGGGTTGGCGGCAGCCGCGCGGAGGCGCGCGCAACGAAACTAACGATACGCCAGCCAGATCAACTTGTCAGGCTGGTCTCTCTCTCTCTCTCTGACTTCTCCCTCTCTCTCCGCCGCTTGTGCACGCGCAGCGCCGCAGCGGCGCGGCAGACCCGACTGCGCGGTGCGGCGCGGCGCGGCGCTGCAGCGAGGAGCGCGCGGCGTGCGGCGCGGCGCGGCGCGGCGCGGCGGAGTTGGCCGGTCGCCTCGCCTCGCCTCGCCTCGCCTGGCCTGGCCGCGACCGGCGGCGCAGCGCCAGCGACAGGCAGGCAGGCAGGCGGCAGCCCGGCGGCGGCCGCCTCGGCGCGCCTCGGCCGCCTCGCGCGGCGCGGCGCGGCGCTGGGCGGCGGCGCGGCGAGGGAGCGCGCGGCCGCGAGCCGGCGCTTTCGCCTCGCTCGCTGAGCGCGCGGGCGAGCGCGCGGCGGAGCGCGAGTCGGCCGGCGAGAAGGAGGCAGCCGGCAAGCCGGCAGCAGAGAGGCAGGCAGGCAGGCAGGCAGGCAGGCCCACTGCGCCGGTGCGGTGCAGAGTGAGCGCGCGCAGGAGTGGCAGCAGAGCCGCAGCGGAGCGCGGCGGAGCGGCGGCGAGCCGGCGACGGCGCGCGCGAGAGCGAGCGAGCGAGCGAGCGCGGAGCGCGCGGCGCGCGAGCGGCGGCGAAAAGAAACAGGCTGGCAGGCAGGCAGGCAGGCAGGCAGACAGACGCCCGGGACGGGACAGGGCGCAGCGCCGACGCGGGCGCCGACGCGGGCGCCGGTCGCGGCCGCGGCGGTCTCGCGGCGGTCAAGCGGCGGCGACGGCGAGCATGGGCTGGCCCGAGGAGGCCGGCGTGATGATGGCCGGCGGCATCCCGCGCGGACACGGCGAGGGCATGGACGCGCCGCCGAGGACGCGGCGGCGGCGGCGCAGCGGGCAAGGGGTGCGAGGCCAGCGCTACGAGTCGCCCCCGCCCGACGCAGACGCGTCGGCGTCCGACTCGGGCGCTGAGACAGACAGCAGCGAGGCGGGGTCCGCGACGGGCTCCAGCTGCACGGAGGAGAAGCCGTCCAGTCCGTGCAGCAGCCTGGCCGCTGCGAGGGAGACCGGGCGCGCCGCGCTCGCTCTCGACGACGCGAGGGGCCGCCTCTTCTTCGGGCCGCCGACCCGCCCCTGTCAGACGCCCTCCCCGCCCGCGCTGGACGGCGACCAGCCCGTGTGCGACGTCGCCACCAAGGCGCTTCAGCGCCTGGCGCGCAGGTCCTCCTCGCCCGCCATGTACACGCACGACGACGACGACGCGGATCGCGACGCCGACATGATGCTTCTGCTCGGCAAGCCGCACACGCGCGCCTGCAGCGCGCAGCCGCGCCGCCCGCGCCGCACCTCCTCGCCCTACGGCAGCGGAGTGACCAGCCGCTGCAGCAGCACCTGCAGCGCAAGCAGCGCAAGCGCGCTGTTCCAGATCGACTCGCTCGCCCTGGCGGAGCAAAAGACTACGCCGGGCGACGAAGAAGAGCACGAGCACGAGGACGCCCTCGCTTTGGCGGCCCACCGCCGCCAGCGCCGCGCGGCCCCGTGCCGCCTGCGCTTCCTGCCCTTCAAGCTCTCCGTCGTCGATGGCGCCTCGCGCGGTCTCGGGCGCACCTGCGCGGCCCTCGTTTCGGGCGTCATCACTTGCTACCAAAACGACTACACCTACGTGCTCGTGGCGCTCGAGCGCCAGCACCGCGACGATCGTGCTGACCACTCAGACCACTGGGACCTCGTGCAGCGGCTGCAGCTCGACCCGGCCGCGCTGTCCCGCGCATCCGATGGCTCCGCGCGCTTCCGCGTGCGCGTCGCCGGCCTGCGCCTCGGCGCCGAGAGCTATGCCTTTGAGGTGCTCGCCGGCGCCGCGGCCGGCAGCTGCGCGCCGCCCGCGCCGCTCCCGGCTGCAGACAGCGACGACGAGGATGACTTCGAGGACGACCTCGAGGACGACCTCGAGGACGACCTCGGCGAGAAGGACGAAGACGACGACGTCCGCGGAAACGAGCTGCGCATCCACGCGCCGCGCAACACCATTCAGACGCCGCTGCTGCCGCCTTTGGCGCCGTGCGAGTTGGGCGCTCTGGCGGACGTCCAGCCGGGCGTCTGCGAGCTCTTCTGGGAGGACCCGCTTTGCCTGGGCGGCGCCCCGCTCACTGGCTTCGAGGTCGAGCAGACGGACCCGCGCGGTCGGACCGTTCTCGTTCACGCTGGCACCGACCACTCCTTTTGCGCCGATGGTCTCTCGCGCGGCCGCACCTACGCGTACCGTGTTCGCGCGCTCACTGCCGCCGGCCGCGGTCCCTGGTCCGCCTCGCTGCCGGTCACGCTCACCGCCGCGGCGCCCGCGGCGCCCAGTGCCCCGGTCGCCTGCGCGGTGGACTGTGCTGGGGCTTTTGTGCGATGGAACGCCATCACTTCGTCGGACGCGGAACCCATGTACCACGTCGAGCTCAAGCGCGGCGACACCTTCGTCCCTGCGTATTCCGGGCGCGACAAGTACTGCACGCTCTCCGGCTTAGCCCCGGCCTCTCCCTACGAGGTGCGCGTCTGCGCCGAGAACGCGGTCGGCCGCTCTGCTTTCTCCGCCGCCCTTTGCTTCCAGACGCTTGGGGCGGCACCCGAGCGCTTGCCCGCGCCCGCGGTCGCCCAGGACGCGTCCGCGGCCAGCCCAGCGGCCTGCGTGCGCTGGCAGGCCCCGGCTGGGGCGCTGGTGCGCTCCTTCGCGCTGGAGCACCGCGCCTCGGACGCCACTGATTTTACGCTCGCCTATACCGGCGCGCTACAGTCCTGCACCGTGCGCGACCTCGCGGCCGGCGCAACCTATGCCTTTCGCGTGCTCGCCATGAACGAGTTCGGCTGGTCGGACCCGTCCGAGGCGGTCCTCTTCACGCTGGCGCCCCCGCGCCCCGCCGCGCCGCGCGGCTGCGTGCGGGCCAACTTTTGCAACGGCAAGCTCCACCTGCGCTGGGAGTCCTCACCTTCGGCCGACGTGGACTATGTCGTCTTCGGCCGCCGCCTCGACCAGCAGCGACCTGCTTGGGCCAACACCGCCGCCGCGCTCGAGAACAAGAAGGAGGTCGCCGCCCCCAAGTCGCCCCTCGCGCCTGGCGACCGCTGCAGCGCGCTGCGCCCGCGCTACGGTGCGCTCGCCGACGACTGGGCGCCGGCGCGCGTCCTGCGTGCCACGCCTGAGGGCTACTGGGTCCAGTTCTCCGACGACCACCACGTGACCGAGTGCGTGCTCGCAGAGGTGCTGCGCGTCCAGGATGATCCTGGGTCCGACGAGGCTCTGGTATCCGCGACGCCGCTGGATGCGCCCGCGAGCGCCTGGGTCGAGCTGTACCGGGGCGCGGAGACCTCGTGCGTCCTCGGCGCCGTGGCGCCGGGCGCCGTCTACGAGTTCCATGCAGTGGCGGTCTCCGCCTCGGGCCAGAGCGACCCAAGTGAGGCCAGTACGCCCCTTGAGGTAGGCCGCGCGCGCCCCGCGCGAGCTTCTGCCCCGCGGCACAAGACCGTCACGAAGCGCTCTGTAATGCTCGTTCTTCCCGAGGTCCCGCTCGAGGCCGACCGCTTCCAAATCGCCATGAGCGATGCGGAGCTGCCCACCCTCGGCCAGTCCGTCGCGAGCACCGACCTCTGCGTGGTGGCCACGCCGCGGCGCGGTGACCGCACTGCCACCGTGAGCGTCGCGCGCAGCGGCGCGCTCTACGCCTTCCGCTTCCGCTACTGGGTCGACGGCCTGGCGGCGCCCTGGTCCGCGGCCTGCGCTGTGCGGTCCGCGGCCTGCCCGCCTGAGGCCCCGGAGCAGGTGTCGCTCCAAGTCCACGAGGTTGCCAATGCCCGCCCCGCCCTTCGCGTCCGCTGGACTGCGCCCTGGGCATGTGGCGAGAAGCTCTGCGGCTATCGTGTCGAGGTCTCGAGCGCCACCACCTCCAGCACCTCGAGCGTCGCCCCGGCGTCGAAGCTGCGGTCGCGCCGTAAGGGCGGCGGCGGCGGCGGCGGCGGCGGCGCCTCCTCCTCCGCCTCCGCCTCCTCCTCCTCGCAGACTGGCAAGTCCCGCGGCGGTGTGTCCGCGCGCGAGCGCGAGGACGACTTCGTCTCGGCGCACCCGGATGTGCCGCTGCTGCCAGCCGAGGCGACTGACTTCGTTCTGGACCGCGTGGCGCCGGCCAGTCGCGTCGCGGTGCGCGTCGTGGCTGTCTCGCGTCTGGGTGAGAGCCCTGCGTCGGAGCCGGCCAGCATGCGCATGCCCGTGGCCGTGCCAGGCCCCATAAGTGGTGCGGTCCAGGTCAAGGTGGAGCAGGCTTCCAACGCGGTCTGTGAATGGGACGCGCCGGAGGACAACGGCGGTGATAGCATCCTCGGCTACGAGACGCAGGTGGTGCGCGACGAGGGCGGCCTGGGGGCCGACGCTGGCGGGGCCGTGGTCTTTCATGCCGGCGCCACGACGCGCGCCGTGCTCAAGAAGCTTCGCGCGGCCTCTGCGTACGGCTTCCGCGTGCGCGCCGTCAACTCGGCTGGCAGCGGGCCGTTCTCGGCCTGGGCGCGCTTCACGACGCCCGAGGCGCCCAAAGCGCCGCAAGCACCAGAGTCGCTCGTGGCCAGCTCACTAGACCCACTCACCTTTACTTGGACGATGCCGCCGCCCTCGGGGGGCAAGTCGGACAGGAAGGACGCGGCCGCGCTCGGTTTCCGGCTCCAGGTGGCGCTCATCAAGTCCAAGCGCGACCGGCGCCCGGATTTCGCGGAGGTCTATTGCGGGCCGTCCTCGGCCTTTGTCTTCGCCGCCGCCCAGCCTAACTCCATGTACAGGGCTCGCGTGCAGGCCGTCGTTGACGGCGTCTGCACCCCGTACAGCCAAGCCTGCACGGTACAGACGGCTTCGCTCGCCGCCGCGGCCGCCGCCACGGCCGCTGTGCCTTCACCTCTCGCCCGTGCTCTCTCGCTCGCCGAGGAGGCGACGCAAGCGGTGGACGAAAAGAGGTCAACGGAGGCAGTCGAGGCGGCGACTCAGGCCACGGAGGCGCGCCCTGCTCGGAGCGCCTCCGAGGCCTCGCAGGAGGGCATGCGGACGGCACGCTCCGCCTCCTCGAGCAGCAGCGCGTCCCTCGTCGCTCCTGACTACGCGCTCAAGCGCAAGCGCCTCGCGTGGTACTTTCGCTACCCACGCTTCGCAGCGCTCTGCGCCAGCTGCTTTGGCATTGTCTTTTGGTTTTTCTTTGTTGTACACAACTGATGCAAGAGTCTTTTCTTTTTTGTGTCTGTCTCCCAGCGCAGCGTCGTACGGCTTGAGTCTGTGCCAACGACAAGTAGTCGAGACGCTGGCTGTGCCAACGACAGGAGGTAACATCTTACACATGGGGGGAGACTATTTCTGATGGGGAGGGAAACAAGGAGCTAGCTACTATAGCAATCGTGCAAGGGAAAATAGTCGACGACGCCCGGCAAACGCCTCAGCTCAGGCGCAGGGAGAGCTCGCCCGCCCCCGGTGACGAATCTGCCGCCGCGTTGTCCGGGGCGCCAACATTATCCTCGTCACTGTCGGTGCAGTCGCCGTGAAGGTCCACACTCGGTTTGGGCGAGTGCGAGGCCGTCCCGGCCACGTCCAGGGTCACATGCACGGAAGCGTGCGCCGATGCGGCCGAACGGGCGGAGCGGGCCGAGCCCGCAACCAGAGCCAGGGCCGCGGCCGAAGCTGGCGCGGCATCGAGGCCATCATTGCCAAAAGCGTCCTCGGGGTCCGCAATCTCGTCCTCCTCCTCGTCGTCCAAAATGGTGGATTCGCTGTACTGGCGCCGCTGCCGGCCACCGCCAACGCCTCCCTCATCATGGCCGACATCAAAACTCATGCGCATGCGTGGGGAGCCCTCCGGCTCGTCTCTGGACTCCGGCGTTGCGGGCGGAGCCCCCGCAACAGCTGCTGCGGCCGCCGCCAGGACACCCGAGAAGCTCTCCTCGGGCACCACCTTGTCGGAGCTTACGCCGCTGGCGGTCTGGCTCTTGAAGAGCGAAGCCCTCGCCGAATCTGAGCCGTGGTCGCCAGCGCCACCGGCACCAGGGACCACCACGCCGACCTGACCGCCGCCACTGCCGTCGTGCGCGGCGAGAAGCTGCAGCGGCAGCGACTGCGAGCGCGCCACGGCGACCTTGGGCGAGCGCGGCGAGGTCGGCGTGGACGGCGGTGGCGGCGGCAGGGTCCCGTCCGCGTCGCGCGCGGCGGGCGCGTCGGCGTCCACATTAATGTCCACCTCGCCGTGCGAGACGCGCGAGGAGTGTGGGTGGCGCTCCTTGGGCCCGGCTAGCGGCTGCGAAGGAATGGACCCGCGCGAGCGGCGCAGGTAGTCGTCGAGGTCGTGGAAGGCGCGGAACTCGTCCAAGACGAGCTTGCTGATGAGGAAGCAGGCGATCTGCAGAATGATGAGCGCCAGCGTGAAGGCGCTGAAGGACGTGTAGAAGAACATGGCCACCAAATAGGCGAGTGCGAAGATGGAGAGCGCGACCCACGGGTTCAGGTAGGTGGAGCTCGGGCGAAAGGCGTAAAAGGTGCCGTAGCGCCAGAGCAGCACTCCCAGATACCCGGCCGAGACGAGCAGCACGAGTGGCTGCAAGAAGTTCGTGACCCTGTCCAGGGTCTCTGGCGTGTTGGCCGTGTACGCGTTATCCAGGCTCGGGTACAGCATGGGCGCGAAGACACCGCGCGAGCAGAGCGTGAGATTCTGGGCCACGAGGTCCTCGGGCGAAAGGTCCGCGACCATGAGCGAGTGGTTGGTGAGTTCCAGAACGGCGAGCGTGAGGATGAGTCCGCGCACGGTGACTCGCATCGCCGTGAGGCCGCGGACCGACCGGCGGCGGCCGTACTCTTCGAGTCTTACGCAGCAGAAGTTCACGGCACGATTTCTATGAACCATAAACGTGAGCTCAAACAGCTGCAGCACGTAGAGCGGCGTGATGAAGGCGTTCAGGACCAGCAGCGCTTGCGAGTACGTCGCGCCGCGCAGCGTGAGCGACTCGGGCGTCACCGCCACAAGGTACACGGCATTGAGAAGCATCAGCGAGGTCACTACGGGCGCGATCCAGAACGCGTACACGCGTTGCCGCGCCGCCATGACCAGCGCCAGCGCCACAAAGCCCACGTACAGCACCATGTAGAAGACCGCCACGCCGATGGGCACCGACCGCGTCGAGCGCTGGCACAGGTAGAACGACATGGCCTCGCGCGCGCCCAAGTACTAGCAGCCAAGCAGGCAGGCAGGCAGGCAGGCAGGCAGGCAGGCAGGCAGGCAGGCAGGCAGGCAGGCTGGCGGCCGAGGCGACCAAGATGTACTACCGCATGCTGGGCAACACGGGCCTGGCGGTGTCTGTGCTGAGCTATGGCTTCTGGGCAACCTTTGGCGTCAAGACAACGCTGCGCGAGCAGCAGGGCATCGACATGGCCAAGGACTGCCTGCGCGTGGCGCGCAAGGCCGGCGTGAACCTCTTCGACAACGCCGAGGTCTACGGCAGCCCCTCCGGCGAGGCGGAGCGCATCATGGGCGAGGCACTTGCGCAGCTGCGCGAGGAGGACCCCACGCTGTGGCGTCGCTCCGCGCTCGTCATCACGACCAAGCTCTTCTGGTGTGCCCAGGATGACGAGGGCAACGTGAATGAAAAGGGCTTGAGTCGCAAGCACATCAACGAGGGCATGGATGCGTCGCTCAAGCGCCTGCAGCTCGACTACGTGGACCTCATCTTCTGCCACCGCCCCGACCCGTATACCAGCACGGAGACGGTCGTGCAGGCCATGACGGACCTGATCCGCTCCGGCAAGGCCACGGCCTGGGGCACCAGCGAGTGGAGCGCGCAGCAGATCACCGAGGCGTACTTCATCGCGCAGCGCGGCGGCATGATCGCACCTGCCTTCGAGCAGCCCCAGTACAACATGATGCACCGCCAGCGCTTCGAGCAAGAGTACTTCCCGCTTTACCGGCAGCCCTACAACATGGGCACCACGATCTGGAGCCCGCTCGCGTCTGGTCTGCTCACCAACAAGTACAAGGACGGCATCCCGGAGGACTCGCGCCTCGCCCAGGCCGGCTACGGCTGGCTCGTCAAGATGCTCGAGTCATGGAAGAAGAACGGGTCCATCGACAAGGTGCAGCAACTCTCCAACATGGCCGAGAAGGAGTTTCAGTGCTCCATGTCGCAGCTCGCGCTCGCCTGGTGCATCAAAAACCCCAACGTGAGCACCGTGCTCCTGGGCGCCACCAAGACCGAACAGATTGAGGAGAACCTCGGCGCCATCCCGGTCGCCCGCAAGCTCACCGACGACCACATGGCCAAGATCGACCGCATCTTGCGCAATAAGCCGGAGCCTTGGCTCTTTGAGCGCCGCCCCCTTGGGCCGCGCCTGTGAGACTGAGTGCGTGCATAAAAAATGAAGGAGAGACAGAGAGTGAGAGCGAGAGCGAGAGGAGAAGATCGGTCAGGACCTGCGATAATGAGCCGCTCAATCACAAAAAGGATCTTGACCGCTTTTTGTCGTGGCTGGCCGGCCAGCGTGGCAGCTGCCAGCTTTTCAGTGCGCTTGACGCGCCGCGCAGCGTCGCGCTTCGCTGGCCGCGGTGGTACCTGCATGAAGTGCCGACTGCGCGTAGCTACCTAGCCTACGAACGACAATTGCAGTGCCGTGGCGTACAGAGAGAGTTTCTTTCTAACTTAAGTTAGGCCTACCTGCTGGCTGGTATCTTTCTCATCATGGCAGGTTGAGGCGCTGCCCGGACCGGCCGGCGCGCCGGTCACGGGCGTGACGTGACCAGAGTCCAGACCAACAAACGACCTGGCGAGGCTCGAAGCGCGCGGCAAAGGCAGGCAGGCAGGCAGGCAGGCAGGCAGGCAGGCAGGCAGGCAGGCAGGCAGGCAACTGAGCGCGAACCTGACATCGGGTATTTTAACCAATTTGGTCCTTGATCTGCGCCAAGCGCACGAGGTCCTCGTAGTAAGCCAGGATCGGCAAAGAGGTCTCCAGTTTCGGCATGTTGTGCAGGCCGTGGTCCACAGTAGTGCGACCCTTGAGAATGAGAGCCTGGGCGTCACCCAGCTCCTTTTGCTGGTGCTCAATGGCGGCCTTCAGCTCGTGGAATCGCTTGGCGCCGATCTCCGCCTCGGTGAGGCAGGCGCGCTTGTGCGCGGCGCGGTCGCCGGAGCGGCGATACGCGAGGCTCTCGAGACGGCGCAACTGCTTCTTGGCGTTGCGTAGGCGCGAGTTGCCCTGCTGGATCATCATGTAGCCGCGCGAGAGCGAGGCATCCTGCATGCTGACGGCAGCCATGCGGTGCGTGCGCGCGCTGAAGCGCACGAGCTTTCGCGAGAGCGCGTTGAAGAACCAGCGCATGAGAGCGCCGGCCACGCGCACCGTGGCCAGCGCCGGGGGCACCGTGTCACCATAGCGCACGCGCCGCGCCAGCTGCGTCGACCGTCGCAGTGCCACCTCCACGTCGGTGCGGCGCATCGCCAGCACCGTGTTGAACTGCCGCTGGTGCTCGAGCTTCTGCTGCTCAATAAAGGCCTGCTGCTCTTCGATGTTGGTCTCGTCCATGCCAGCTCCAGCGTCGTCCGTCACGTCCATGAGCGAGTCCACGCGGTCCAGCCAGCAACGCGAGAAGACGTTCTTCTTGTCCACCTGGCGTAGCAGGACGCCCAGCGAGAGAATCGAGTTGTTTGTGCACGCGCCAAAAAAGCCCACCACGAACTCCTCCTCATACCGCGGCTTGCCGAAGCTCGTCATCTCGGGCGGCCCCGGCAGCGCAAACCGCTTGCCAGTCTCGCAGGAGCCGTACCACGGGGATACGCGCCCGTTGCTCGTGCGGAATCGCAGCTTGCCGCCCACCATGTTGTGCATCGCGAAGCCTTCCACCTGCGTGATGCGCTCGTGCGGGTCCTGCATGCGGAACTCGTACGTCTTGAGACCCGGCGCGTTGCCGAAGCCGTGCTTGGCCGCCCGCGTTGCCGGCGGGCCCGTCGAGGCGCCGCCACCGAGGCCGGTCACCTGGAGGAAGTCCTCGTCGCCGTCCAGGCCGTCGCCGCCGTCTTCGCCAACACCGCCACTGTCCAGACCACCGCCGGCACGGAAGCCATGCACAGGCCCCAGCCAGAGCCTGGGCGCGCCTACTGGCCCGCTGCGCAGGCGCAACTGCAGGCCAACCACCATGCCCTCGCTCACCGCGACGATGACGCTTTCGATGTTGACGCTGGTCTCCGCCGGCGTGTCCGTGAAGGCCCGCGCGCCGCTGGCCTCGGCCAGCGGCAGACCGACCATCGGCGTGCGCGTGTCCGCATACGAGTACGTGCCGCGCTCGTTGAAGGCGGAGCACAGCAGGCGCACCTCGAGCTCCAGGCGGCGAGTCGTCTTGTGCACGTGCTCGTCCAGCACGCGCTTGAGCAGCGTGAGCGGCTGGCGCGTCACGTCCAGCACCGAAGCGCGCACGGCGGAGTCCACGAAGCGGTTGCGTCGGCGCAGGCGCGACGTGAGTAGGCTGCGCTCGAGCACGAGCATGCGGCAGCGCCACTTGTCCAGGTCGAAGGCGCAGCGCGCCGCCGCGAAGGGCTCGCCGCCGGTGGCCTCGCGCAGTGGGACGGTGTGCGCAGTCTTGAGCCCCGCGCGCCAGCTGGCCAGCACGCGCTGCAGCAGCAGCAGGTCGCCCCGCCGCCGCACGAGCGCGCCGATACGCTGCCTCATGTGCGCGCTTTGCGCGAATTCCACCCAGCGCAGGAACCACACGCGCGTGTCGCCCGGGTCGGTCATGACGTTCTCGCCGCGCTCGCGCACGTACGCGCTGAGCAAGCCCAGGCGCGAGCGCCGTCGCAGCAGCTCCTCGCGCAGGCCGGGCGTCTCGCCGCGAATGCGCGCGTCCACGAAGGCGAGCCACCGGTTGAAGGTGACCCACTTGAGCCGCACGCGGTAGTACGTTGGCATCGACCTGTACAGCTTGCGGAAGCGCACGCAGATGCGCACCCAGTTCTGCAGCCGCTTGTACTGCAGCATGCCGAAAGACTTGCGAGCGATCACCGGGAAGCGCAGCATGCGGAAGCACGTGCGCATCACCTCCTCCATGCGCTGCCGCTCCATCTGCTCGAAGACGGAGTACAGCGCGTTGTGCATCATGCGCGCGCGCATCGCGCGCAGGTGCTCCGCGTGCTCCATCTGCAGGCGCTTCTTCTCCTCAAGCTGTTGCCGCCGCTCCTCCAAGAGCTCCGCGGCGTGTGACTCGCTCAGCGCCAGGTTCTCGCGCGCCAGCTCCAGCCGCGTCGCGTGCTCGCGCAGCTGGACCACGCGGCTCAGCCGATCGCGCCGCACCTGAGCGGCCTGGGTCGTCGCGCGCCGCAGGTTCTGCCGCCGCACCTGCGGGTCGCCCAGAAAGTCGCCCAGCGAATTCATGCGCGCGCGCTGCTTCTCGCGCAGCGATGACCGCCGCCGCGCCGTCGCTTCCTCGTAGCTTTCGCGCCGACGCGGCTGCCGCTGGCCCGCTGGCGACGACGGCCCGCGCTCCGCGTCGTCGCCCTCCGTCGCTGTCGCCTTTTCGTCCCCGCGCGCGTGCATTTTCCCATCTCCGTTCTCCACGCCTCGGCCGCCCGCCCCGCGCGCGCCCTTGGAGCCCGCGATGAAGAGCGTCGTGCGAGGTTGGGGCGCCGGCTTGCCGAAGCCGCTCGAGTCTCGCTGCTGGCGCCGCTTCGGACGCACCGCGTGCGTGGTGCAGGCGTCCCAGGCCGCGAAGACGCGGCGCTGCACGCCGCGGACGTAGTGGTGCCATGCGTAGCGGTCCTTCTGGCCGGCCTCCACAACGAGCCGCCAGTTGCGCAGCACGCCGCCGCCCAGCCGGTTCCGCTCAATGCAGATTACCTTGCGCTGCCGCAGCGTGTCCTCGCGCATGTCCTCATCAAACTGCGAGAGCGCCGCCTCCAGCTGCGGGTGCCGCCGCGCGAAGCCGTCGCACTGGGGTCCGAGCGTGAGCGCTAGGGAGGGCCACGCAGGCACGTGCACCTCCTTGTCCGTCGCGTACAACCGCGGGCTCAGCCTGCGCTGGCGCCGAAAGTGCACCTGCTTCTTGGCAAACCATTCCGGGACCACGTTGTAGTAGCGCAGCGCCGTGCGCCGTGAGCGCTGCGACACGCGCGCGAAGACCTTCCACGCGCACCATGCGCGCCGCGTCCGATCGTGCAGGACCTTGCGCCGCAGAGCCTCGCCGCCCATCTCCCACGAGGCGCTCAGTCGTCGCGCCTGCCCGCTCCAGCGCCGCCACGCCTCAAAGTGCACCTGCAGCTCGCGTCCCTGGCGTCGGGCCAGGTGCTTGAGCGCGCGTCCAAAGCCCGACTTGGCGCGCGTCACCTGGCCCTGCCACGCGCGAAAGTGCCGCAGCATCGTTAGCGTGCGCCACACGCGCTTCAGGTGCCGCGCCTTGCGCGTCGCCACGGCGCGCCTGTGCGCATAGCGCCTCCAGATGTAAAAGGGCCAGAACGTGAGCCGGAAGAACTCGCGCGACTTGGTCAGCCGCCGCACGTGGCTGCGCCACCGACAAAACACCTTGCGCACGTTCTTGTTCATGAACTGCAGCTGCCGTGACCACGCGAACCACCTGCGCACGAGCCGCACCACGCGCACGTGGTAGGCCTTGGCCACCATGCTCTCCTCGAAGATGGCTCGCGCACGCCACCGCACCAGGCACCCGCGCGCCACGGCGCAAATGCACGTCGCCGCGCGCACGCGCACCACCAGGACAGCCTCCGCCAGAGACGCCTTGCTGCGCAGCTGCGAATCGCTCCGCCGCCCCGGCAGCCAGTCCGGGCTTGCCGTCGGAGCGCGCTGCACCAGCGCCGGCAAAGCTGCGCCCGGGGAGCCCGCGCCGCCCGCGCCCTGGACCAGCAGGCTCGACTTGCGGTACGGCTTCTCTGCGAGCCACTCCTTGTCGATCTGCTTCAGGTACTTGACCGAGATGCCCACCTCGTCCAGGATGTCGTCCGCCTCGGCGTCAGCATTCACCGCAGCCTGAGACCCCCCCGGCATAAGCGGCACGCCTTTGGACTGCACGGCCGCTTTGATCTTCATACGCAGCCGCCGCACGCGCCCGGGCCGCAGGAACTTGCCGTCTCGCCCGGACCCGAGCCCGCTGAAGCTCTTTTCTCGCGACATCTTCCGCGTGTGGTGCGGCTCCTCCTCATCCTGGCCGGGGTCATACATCTCGACCTCTGCATCCGAGTCCGTCTCGTACGCGTCTTCCTGGTCACCGAAGTAATACGCGAGTAGGTCTTCGTAGGTGACCAGGTCCTCGCCTGGAAGGAGCAGGCCGGCCGCGCGCAGGACGGCGCGGCCGGCGTGCGCCTCCGTCAAACCGCCGTGCACCATGGCGTCCCGCAGCTGTGGCAGCGCCAGCACACCGCCGTGCAGGTCGAAGGCAATCTTGATGCGTCCCCAGTTCCGCCGCACGCCGGACTCCTGGGCGCGCTCGCTTGCGTCCTTGGCGTCCATCAGCTTGAGCGTGCGCGGCAGGTGGTACTGTGGCGACTTGATTAATTTTGTGGCGTCCATATCGTAGCCGTTCACCAGCCGCTCAAAGAACCGCAGCTCCATGCGCCGCGCCTCGGCCCGCTGCAACACGATGTCGCGCAAGCGCGCCTGCAGCGCCTCGTCTGCCGCCAGTTCCGCCTGCTCGCGGATCGCCTGCAGGCCTGCGGCTGCCGCGGCCGCGGCTTCCACTGCCGCGGACGCTGCCGCATTGCAGGAGCAATACGCCTCTGCGTTCGACCCGCGATGCGTCGCTGCGCACGGCGTGCTGCATTCGTGCCGTGTGTCAGGCCTTGCCTGTACCTTCTCTTTGGCCTTGAGCGCCTCGAGAATGGCCGCAACAGGTCGCAGATCAGCGGCACGGGCGCCCAGTACCGAGACGCCTGTCGCCCGCCGCTCCTCCTGCTCTTGCTGCTGCTGGCGGTGGTCCTGGTCCGACGTCGCCCGCCTGCCCTCCGGCAGGTCAAACCACGCGCTGCCCTTGTAGCCGGACCTGCGCCGCTCCAGCCACGCCGGCCCGTCGTACTGCGACCTCCGGCTCACCTGCACGCTCGACCGCGGCGCGTCCGGCAGCGCCTCGGCCGCCGCGCGCCGTCGCGTGTCCATCCTGGCCGCTGCGCAGGTCTGCCCACGCGCCGGCGGCCGGCCAGCGCGCCAGCCAGCGAGCCAGACGAGCAAGCTCCAGCAGGATGTCTGACCTCGAAGACACCCAGTAAACCTACCAACGCGTTCGAGTCGCTGAGTCGCTCGGCTGCGGCTACAGTGCTACACGGCGGCTTCTTCACGGCGGCTTCGCGCGTCCTCCTCGGCACGCCTCGGCACGCGCCGATCGCAGTTCCGCGTGGGGACACCGTGTGCGTGCGGCGTCACCGGACACCCACGGTACCGCGAACCGGGACCTCGCGCCGGACCGGCCGGCCAGACCGCAAGACCGTTGCGGAGAGGGCCGTGGCCCTACCCATGCGTGCTCAAGCTGGAGCTCGAGCTCAAGCTCAAGCTCAGGCTCAGGCTCAAGCCCAAGCCCAGGCCCAAGCCCAAGCCCGAGCTCGTGCTCGAGCGCAGGCTCGAGCTCGAGCCCGCCCCGGGCCCGGGCGCGGAATCTGGCCTGGGTGCCGACAAGTCCGCCAAGTCGCTTCGCTGCTGGTTGTTGGAGATGGACGCACGAGTCGAGGACGAGGCGCGCGGCGACCTGGCGGAGGAGGACCACCGCCCGAGCAACGGGGCTGCGCGAGAGGAAGATGCCCAGCCGGACGCGGGGGAGGTCGCGGCCGCGCCGGCGAAGCTCAAAGGCCCGGTGGACTTCGTGCGCGAGGTGCAGTGGAAGCAGGCACCCTCGCGGCGGCGAGCAGCACCCGGGGCAGGCGAGGACGACGAGCTGCACGAGGCCGAGGTGGTCGTCGCGCCCTCGGTGCTGCACTTTGGAGGGTACACGGTGGGCGAGGAACATGTTCTCAAGGTGCGCGTGACAAATGCGTCGGCAGGTAACATGCGCGTCCGCGTCCTCCCGCCGGAGACGGCGGCCTTTTCTTCGTCGTTTGCGCCGCACGAGCGGCTGCCTGCCGGCTTGAGCGAGGTGGTGCGCGTCAGCTTCCGGCCGGATGAGTGGAGGGTGTACAAGGACACGCTGGTCGTGCTCGCTAACGAGGCCAGGCTAGAGATCCCTCTTCACGCATACCCGGTGGCAAATCAGGTGGACGTGCCACGGTTGCTGGACTTCGGCGCGTGCGCGCTCAAGGAGACACACCGGCGCACCCTCTCGCTGCGCTGTAAGGTCCCGGTTTCCTTCGACTTTGAGGTGATGGAGCTCACCCCGCACGCGGAGTTCTCCGTCCAGCCCTCGGCGGGCACCATCCCGGCGAACGGCGAAGCCAAGCTTGTGGTGGAGTACCGTCCGCACCGACTGCAGGTGAGCTCGTACGCCTTCCGGCTCAAGGTGGCGCAGTTTGGCTTCGAGCCCATCGTCTGCACGGTGACCGGCAGCTCGCGGCCCGGCTTGCTGCGCGCTGCGGCGACGGACCGTGAGGAGAAGGCGCACCACGAGGAGCTCGACGAGCGCTTCGGTGACGAGCACCCGGAGGTGGTGCGCGCGCTGAAGCAGGTCCGCTTCGAAACGTACGGTGACGCGAGCGTGGCGCTCGCGCGTCGCGACGCGCACCACGACCCAGGCGGCGAGGCGCTGCGCGCCGAGCGCCTCGCGCGCAAGAAGAGCGCACACGGCGGCAACCAGCAGGAGGACGAGCGCGCGGCGGCTGCCGCAGAGGCGGGCGGGGACGGCGAGAGCGCCAAGCAGATGGTGACGATCGAGGGCCTGCAGTTCCCGCGCCGCCTGGAGGGCGTGCAGGCGACGAATTTCGTCCTGACGCAGGAACCCGGGAAGCTCAAGCCCAAGGACCTCAAGGTGGCCATCTCCAAGCAACGCCGCGCGCGCGACGCGGAGCGCCGCGCAAAGGAGGCGGCGCAGAAAAAGTTCGGGAGCGCGGGCGGCCTGCAGCCGGCGCAGCGCATCATGAACGACGACATGCGTGCCGACGACCCGTCCACGACGGCGCAAGTCAAGGAGATGGTCTTTTTGCAGCAGGTGGTTGAGATCGAGGATGAGGAGAAGTCTCGCGAGTTCGCCAGCCAGGCTGTTTGCATTGGGGAGCAGCGCCTCGAAAATCTCGACATTGAGACCATCCTCGAGGACCGCGAGCGCCGGGCGCGCGCGGCGGCGCTAGCCAGGCGGGCGGAGGAGCGCCTAGCCTTTGGCACGCGCTGCTTGGGACCCGGCAGCGTGCCGCCTGTACGCGTGGCGGCGCCCGCGCCCGCGCCCGCGCCGCCCGCGCCGTCTACGCCTGGGAACGTCGAAGCCGAGCAGAAGCACGAGTTGGACGAGCCCACCTTCGACCCCTTCGTGAACGATGACTGGCGTCGGCGTCAGGCTGTCACAGTTCGCTTCATCCGCATCATCGGCAAGATTCTTGTGCGCAAGCGTGCGCAGCGGCGCCTGGCTGCCATCTGGAAGCGCCTCGGGTCGGCGCGCACGCGCAGTGCCGTGCGCGCGCTTGTCGAGGAGGACCATATCCGCGCCAAGCTGTCGGTGCCGAGCAAGCCCGACAAGACGGCGGAGCAGGAGCCTTCGTGGAAGCGGCACCGCCGCGAGATCATGAAGAAGCCGGCCAACCTGGTGAAGCGCCTAGGTACCAACGCCGTGCTAGCGCAGCTCTCAGACAGCCAAGCGAGCTTGCCGCCCGCGACCGTGACGCCGCTCGGGAGCCAGGCATCACTCGAGTCCTCGGCGTCGGCAGCAGCAGCAGCAGCAGCAGATGGCTCGGACGGCGCGGCTCTACACCGGAACGTGGACCCGGACGACGAGATGGCCGCCGCCTTCACGGACGAGCCGCCCGGGACCTCGGAGATCATGGCGGCGGCGCTTCGAGACGCGGCGGAGCTGCACCTGGTGTCCTTCCCGCTCTTCAATGACTCGACGGTCTTTGACGCCAAGCCGGTTCGCACGGCCCCGGTCCAGGGCTTCCAGGACCTGGGCTACTTCAAGCTGCGCGCACCGGAGGAGGCCAAGCTGTGCGGCTACGAGCGCTTCCCCTACCCGCAGCTGACGCAGTACCTGCCGCGCTGCGACGACAAGGTGCTACGGCACGGCGCTGCGGAGGAGTCCTGCTGGAAGGACCCGGGCGAGGTCGTGCCGGAGGCCTTGCTGCGTGCCGAAATGCCGGCGGCGTGGCGTACGCCGCGTGGCGCGCCAGCGCTGGAGCTCCTGCTGCCTCAGCGCCAGCTGCGAGTCTTTGAGGCACCCTCGGGCCTCACCGAGGCGGACAACGATTTTGCGCTGCGCCCGCGGCCCGTGCAGCTCGGCCCGCCGCAGACGCGCGCCGCCAGCGAGGCGTGGACCGCGGGCATCTCCAGCGCGCTCGCGCTCGCCATCGAGCCAACCATCTCGGACCGCTTTCGGCCGACACGGACCGCGCTCGCGGGCGAGGCACGCCTCTGGGCAAGCCCGGACGACCTCCTGGCGGGCGCCCGAGACCAGGACCAGCTCAGCGACGATGAGGATGAGGATGATGAGGAGCTCCGGGCGCGCGAGGGCCTGCCGGAGGCGGAGGTCTCCGCTTCCGTCTCGCGCGCCCAGCTCGCCTTTGAAAACGTCGAAAGTGCCTTCTTCGCCGACCTCGGTGTGGAGGTGGCGCCGACGCCGGAGGACGGTGCAGAGCCCCGCTTCGCGGACCCGGCGTACCATCGGTCCCTTCTCGAGGCCGAGGTGGATGCATCGCGGCGGGAGCGCTTTTTGCGCCTCGAGATGCGCTTGGAGCACTGCAAGGAAGCCATTCGCGACCCTCTGCTACGATTTAACGTCAACAGCCTACGCTAATTGTAAACGTAGCGGGGTCCTAAGTAACCACGGAACATGTGAACTACATTTCTCTCTTCCACGATGACTCGCCTGTGACTGCCAGTGAAAGCTTGGCCTTGCCTGCATAGTGGGCGCGGCACATCGGACACGAGACGGCGCGTTCGAGGCTGAAGCGCTCGAAGGCGTCAATACAAGATTGATGAAAACAGTGCGAACAGCTGAGGAGGCAGGCCGCGCGCTTGTCCGCCTCATGCTGCTGCTGCTGCTGCTGCTGCTGCTGCTCTCCATCCTCCTCGTCCTCGGGGCCGAGCTGCAACGACGCTCGACACAAGTCGATGGGGCACATGCAGATGGCGCACTCGCACTCGTCGTTCTCGCGGGCGCGAAGCTGGCCAAGAATGACTTCCCACTGCGCCGCATCGATACGCTGTGGAAGCGACTCACCAGGCGCACCCAAAACGCGCCGCGAGGCCGAAACGGAGCTGTCTAGCTCTGCGAAGAGACGGTCGATGGAGTCCTCCTGCGCGCGGACCGCGCGTTCGAGGCGACCCGAGACGGACTCGAGCTTGCGCGCGAAGAACTTGCGGCGCCGATTCTCCGAGCCGCCGCCCGAGGCGTAGAGCGCCGAGAGCATGGTCCGGAAGCCTCGTCGCGCGACATAGCCCCTGAAGGCGGTCTGGATCATGGTCGCGGAGCGCTGCCGATGCGCCTTGAGCCCGAGCTTGACCTCGCGCTTCTCGTAGTTAGCCTTGCGGCACAGAGGACAGCAGCGGTCTTTGCTGCGCACGAATCGCTCGAAGCTCTCCAGGCAAGCCTTGTGAAAGACGTGCGAGCAGCTCAGCAGGAGCTGCTCGCCGGCGCCAAAGTTCTCCTGGCAAATGGCACACGGCTCGAAGGAGTCCTTGCGCGCCTCCGAGGACTTTTCGAGCTCGCGCCACTCCACCTTGGACAGCTTCGCGGGCGGGCCAGCCATGAGCCCGAGCCGCTGCGCGAGCGTGCGCTGGTCTTTGCTGTTGCGCGCGATTTGCCGAAGCTGCGCCCTCCGCGAGCTCGCGCACGTCCCGCAAAGCGCGGCCCCGTCCGCGTTGTAGAATGTGCATCTCTCGCACGTCCATGCTTCCTCCGGCTGCGGTTGCGACCCTGAATGTGTCTGCGCCTGCGCCTGCGTCTGCGTCTGCGCCTGCGCTTGGGCTCGCTGCCTGCGCTCCTCCTCGGTGACCGCAGCCTCGCGCCGGCGCCGTGGCTTCTGCTTGTGCAGCTGCACGTCCAGCTTGAGCGCCCGGGCGAAGTGGTCCTGCAGCGCCGCCGCGTTCAGCCCCGTGCGACCGGCCGACGTACGAGGTGCCGGCCGCCGCGGCTGCATCGCGACGCTTGCGCAGGCGAGCACGCCAAGACGAGCGAGATTGCGTCGCGCTTCTAGGCGCTCCCCGCCTCGGCCTCAAATTCTCCATTGCACCGCTTGACGACTCGGGCAGAGAGAGAGACAAAGAGAAGTTCAACGGGACGGAGCGTTGCGCAGACCGCGGCGCGGCCTCACTGTTAGAGCAGACCACGCTCGATCTCCGTGCATCAGTCACCAGGCCGCGCGACCGCGGCCTCCGCCGCCCCAGGGCCACCTCGAGTGCTTTTGAGGCCGTTTGTGGACCGAGCGATACACGCACTTCGGCAGAAGGACTTCCTTGGGAGGACCCAGCAGTGAGCAACCGTCGAGTGAGCAGCTCTTGCTTGTCCTCTAGGCCTACGCCTACAACCCGGAATGTCCTCCAAGTCAGCTTCATGATCACTTTGGGGTGAGGTTGAGCCTGCAGACTTCCCCTCGGACGGGCAAACTCCAAGATCGAAGATCGCAAATGCCAAGCAAAAGCAAGACAACATCGCTGCTGAACGGTGAACCGGAAGGTGAATTGTCATGTCTTGCGATCGCGGCAAAGCGATTTGCGCTCTGAGCCATGCTTCGAAGCGCCGCTGCCCCGAGCCCTTGACGCTGTTGGTTTGCGTCAAGTCCAAGCCACGGAGAGCGTTGTCCTTCGCAGGCCAAGGGCGGCCAAGGCGTGCTTCGTATGCTTTAACACCGAGTCAGTGGTATTCGTAGTAGGCGTTTGTGTGGACCTTTTGGAGT
>JABLUY010000195.1:0-73115 GCA_013306675.1 Thraustochytrium sp. TN22 | reverse complement strand
GGCCGCGGGCGGCGGCGCGCTCGGGGCGCTGGGGGCGCGGGGCCGGCGGGCGGGGGCGCGGCGCCGCGGCCGCGAGCGGCGCGAGCGCCGCGAGCGGCGCGAGCGCCGCGGCGGCGGCGCGCGCGGGTGGCTGCGCGGCGAGTCGGCGGCCGGCCTGGGCGCGGCGAGCCGCGCGCGGTACGCGAGGCAGCTGGTGCTCAGGGACTTTGGCGGCGGCGCGCAGGCCAGGCTCGCGCGCGCGCGCGTGCTGGTGGTGGGCGCCGGCGGGCTGGGCGGGCCCGCGGCGTGCGAGCTGGCCGGCGCCGGCGTAGGGCGCGTGGGCGTGGTGGACGGCGACGCGGTGGAGCTGAGCAACCTGCACAGGCAGGTGCACTTCCGCGAGGCAGACGTGGGCACGCCCAAGGCGGAGGCGCTGGCGCGCGCGCTGCGCGGCATCAACAGCGACGTGCGCGTGGACGTGCATGCGAGCTTCTTGAGCGCGCGCAACGCGGCGCGCTTGATCGAGGGCTACGACCTCGTGGTGGAGGCCACCGACAGCCTCGCGTCCAAGTACTGGGTCAACGACGCTTGCCGCCTCGCACGAAAGCCGCTTGTGCTGGCCGCTGCGCAGGGGCTCGAGGGCCAGTGGGCGCTCTTTGTCCCGGACGGGCCTTGCTACCGGTGCACCTTTCCCAGCCCGCCGCCTGTCGAGCATCGCACCACCTGTAGCGACGATGGCGTGCTTGGCCCGCTACCCGCCATCGTCGGCTCCATGCAGGCCTTGCAGGCCATCCAGTACCTTGGCGCAGACCCGAGCGCCCGCGACCCGGCGCTCGGCGCCTATTTGCACGTTTTGGACGGCACCGCCGCGCACCTCGGTGTGCGCCGTGTGAAGCTGCCGCGGGCGCGCATGAAGACGTGCGCTGTCTGCGGCGAGGAGCCGTCCATCCGCAACATGGGCGACTCCGCCGCCTTTGCGGAGACGCACACCCTCTTTGCAACCTGCAACACGCAGCCTCTCGGGACGCGTCCCCTCAAAGTGCGCACGCTGTCGTGGGCCGCTGTGCAGCAGCTTGATCCTGCGCGCGTGGTGCTCCTGGACGTGCGTGACGAGCAGCAGCGCTACGTGTGGGCGCTCCAAGGGTCCGTCTCTGTACCTATGGACACCCTGGAGGACCGCCTGGAGGAGGTACGCGCGCTTGTGGAGAGCCGCGCCGCGGAGGCGGGCCCAGGCGCTCGCCTCCTCCAGCTTGTTGTATATTGCAGGCGGGGCAACGACTCTCGCCTTGCTGCGGCGATGCTCGACCAGCGCGTCTCGGACCTCTGCTTGGTCTCGCACGTGAGCGGCGGCATCGAAGCGTTTTCTGTGGATGCTTGACAGCGAGGGCATTTCTACGGGGGGTCGCAGCTTAAGTACCCTTTAGACCTAAACAATCAGATCAAGGCCGCGAGAAAACCCATACCACTCCTTTCACCGCTATTGCGGCTATGGAAGACCTTACACCCGAGGGCGGTGCGGTCTCGGCTAGCACGACTCGGAAGCGCCGGTGGGGAGGCGCCCGCCAAAGACGGGCATGAAGGGCATGAAGGGAGAAGAAGGAACCCAAACAAAGCAGTTGTTGTGAAAACAAAATAAAACAAAATAAAAAAACAATAAAGAGCCATCAAGACATGCGGCGACGCGACTCATCAAGGATCCTCTGTGCGGTGTGAATGTTGGGGTGATCGGCAGGGTATGACCTGCGGAGCGCGTCAACGCCCTTGGCGAGAACTTCGGTGCCCTGCGAGGCCCTTGCCGGATCATACATGAGCTTGAGGCCAATCTGGCAGATCGCGAGTGCAGAGTACGGGTGGTCAGCGCCGTCCATGACCTCGTTGATAATGTCGGAGACGCGCGCAAAGGTGGCGATGGACTCGTCGCGGTCGCGCGTGGTGACCTCGCCGAGGTCGAAGACGTGGCGCACGATGCGGAAGCTCGATTTCCCAAAGGTCGCTTCGAGAATGCGCACGCCTTCTGCGCAGCGCTCCATGTCCTGCGTCATGAACCCCGCCTCTGAAAGCAGCGCGCCGTACCACGGGTGCTCGCGCGGCACGACGTCCTCGAGCGCCTTGACACAGAGCTCCATGTCGACGAGGGCCTGATGCTTGAGACCGATCTCGTCACGGAACATGGGCCGCGCCATGTGCGCGCGGATGTCGACCATCCACACATGCGACCCATCCATGTGCGGCTCGAGGATGTCCTGCGCCTCCGTGAGCAGGTCAATGCCGGGTTTGAACTGAAAGAGGCGCAGCTTGGCGTCCGCGGCGCACATGAGCGGGAAACGGAGCCGCACATCGTCCGGCGCGAGGCAGGCGCGCGCGCGGCTGAGCGCCTCCGTGGAGAGAGCGATGGCCTCGTTGTACTGGCCGCGCTCGCGCACGATCCGCGACATGGCCCATTCGGCGTGAGCGCGCTCGAGCTGGCAGGTCTCGGGCTCGGCCTGCATGAGCGCGTCGAGCGCCTTTTCCAGCTGCGACTCGCTGCGGTCCCAGTCGCCGAGGCTGCGGTACACTTCGGCGAGCTCCAGGAAGACCTGGCCGACGTCGCGGGCGGCCGCCGCGCCCGACGCCTTGAGATCATGCTTGACTGCCCACAGCGTGGCGAGCGCGTCGGAGTGCTGCGCCATGAGGTACTGCGCGCGCCCCAGATCGACGCGCGCCGCGAGCGTACGCGCGTCCGCGGGGCCCAGGGCGTCGGCGAGCTCGTCCACCGCCTCGGTGCTGCGCGCGAGGAAGTCGCGCAGCTGACCGCAGCGCTCGGCAGCGCGCGCTGCCTCGTGCAGGACGGCGCCCACCGATTGCCCGCCTGCGAGCAAGTCGTGCTCGCGCATGCCCGCGATGGCGAGGTCGAAGCGCTCCTGGGCCGGCCTCCCCTCGTAGAGGCGGGCGTCGTGGAGCGCGAGCTGGCGGTGGATGTGCACGCCCAGGGCCGGGCCCTGCGGGTGAGTGGCGGCGAGCTCATTCAAGTGCTGAGTGGCGCGGCTCAGGTACTCGATGGCCATGTCGTTGTTGCCGAGCGCGCTCATGAGCCCACCGGCATCCGCGAGGATGGTGGCGAAGCCGTTCTCATCGATGTCGGGCTGGTGGCGCGCGGTCTCCACGGCTGCCTCAACGTGCACCATCCAGCACTCGCGCAGCCGGCCGAGGACCTCCTCACGCTGGTCGTCCGTGAGAGCGTCTTTGCGCCATTCGGCGCGCTGCCAGATGGCCTCCATGGCCTCGATGCCGGCGAGGAGATCTCCGGTCTTGCCCTCGTGCAGCGCGCCCTCGATGGACGCGGGCGCGTAGAGCAGCTCGAGTCTGCTCTCTGCGCTGGTGGCGCGGTACAGGCTCCGCACGGTCTCCGGGTCCCTGTACGGCGTGGCGTCCTCCCAGCCCGCAAAGACGAGCACCGTGCGCGCCGCCTCGTTCTCCGGCAGCGCGAGCCCTGGCAGCAGCGCCTGCACCACGACCACCTCGGTCCCGCGCAAGTTGGCGCTGAGCACGTCCACGAAGGCGCCCATGCTCATGAACGGCGAGTGCAGCACGTACACGCCACCGCCGCCGCCGCCCTCCGCCGAGTCGTCGTCGGCGCTGGCCCCCTCGCCCTGGCCCTCGCCGTCCTCGGCCGCGTCGGCGTGGAAGTTGGTGAAGGCGAGCGCCTGGTCCACGGACCAGCCCAGGCGCTCCTCGGCCGGTGCGGCGGCCACCTCGCGCGGCAGTGAGGCCGCGCCGCGCTGCACCGCCTCCCAGAGCGCGCTCAGCTCCTCCACGCGCACGCGCGCCGCCGCCGCCGCCGGCGCGTGCAGGTGCCCCCCCTCGCCCTCGCCCTCGCCCACGCCGGCGTCGGCGCCCTCCGCATCGTCCGCATCCAGCGCGTCGTCCGCGCCGCCCGGCAGCCGCAGCACGCGCTCGCGCAGCGACGCGCGCAGCCGCCGCAGGCTGCGCCGCCACGCCGCGTCCGCCGTCGCCGCCATCGCCGCGCGGGCTTGTGGCTTTGGAGAACGACGACCACGGCCAACTCGCTCGGCCAAGGCGGGGAGGGGGAGGGGGAGGGGGGCGGCCTGGGCGTCTCGCGCGGGCCGCCAAGCGCCGCCAAGGACGTGGCGCTGCTCGCGGGCGCTGCGCACGAAGGTTGATGTCATTGCTCTGGTCGCGCGTTGCACATGCGCTTCGACGGGGGCGAGGTGCTCCGCGAAGCTCGCTTCAACCCGCTCGAGGCCTGCGCCGCCGCCGCCCTCGACACGGCCGCCGCCCTCGACACGGCCGCCGCCCTCGCCAGCATCCTGACGGAGTGTCTGGCGAGTTCTTCGATGAGATCCACAGCATGCACGTGGACGTGCCCCGCGCTATGAACAACTACGTCGTGCACGCCGTCCGACAGGCAGGAGTGGCCGTGGAGCAGACAAAGCAAGGGCTCCACACGTCTTTGGATGCGCGTCCGTGCAGGACTTCTGCGCGCTCCTCATCGAAGCCTGGGACCTGCTGCCCACCCTTGCTGTCGAGCGCCTCAAGCGCCACTACCGCCCCCTCGGCCGCTTCGAGTTCAGGAGGACTGCCGACGACGCTGTGCTGCACTCCGAGAGCCGCGTGTCCGACGTCGGCTTGGGACCTGACGGTGATCAGGAAGCTCAAGACGGTGGATTCCGTCACCATCTACGACAGGGCGTGTAGAAGAAGCCTGCCGCCGCGACGGCTTCTTCGCGGATGTCCGTCCGCCCGCGCTCCTCCATCTCCAGGACGCCCCTCCGCCTTGCTAACAACATCGTGGCGCTCGACGAGACGGACCCGGCCGCCCCCGACCTCAGGCTCCCGTGCGGCACCGCCCAGCCCGTGCCCCGCCGCCAGAACCACATGCTCGCGGAGAAGACGGACGCCTTCGACGAGATCACCGCCCGCGCGGACGGCGGCTTTGGCTGCACCGGGCAGTACGAGCTAGCCATGCTGGACTTGCACCGCGCCACGGCTTTGTCCTGCACATCGATTACTTGTCTTTGGGAGCTCAGCTCCTTCGGAGCCAGACTCGGAGTCGGAGCGTGTGCGGTTTGGGTAACCTTGGGAGGATCGTGCATGGATCGTACATCTACCAGAACCCCGGGAGGGAGAGGGCTGTCACGGTGGCCTCTCTGGCAGTCTCTGCACACGCCCCCGCCGCCACTGCCAGTGCAAGCGGCCAAGGCCATTGGCACCGCACGTGCCGGCCGGCCCGGCCACTTGCCTGGCCGCACCGTCGCGGCACGCGCCGCGCCAGAAGCAGCAGACCAGCAAGGTGAAGGCGCTAGGCGACGCGGCGCGCGAGGCCGACTCGGAGGGGGCGGGGAGCGGTGGCGACAGCATGCGACGCAGCGCGCGAAAGAGCCTCGGCCGCCTCGCGCGGCGCGCCAGCGGCGCGACCGGCGCGGTTGCGCGGCGCGCATCCAGCGCTGCCAAGGCGAGTCTGCAGGCCGTGCAGCAGCTGCAGCAGCAGCAGCAGCCCGAGGATCAGGTGGACGACCTGAGCAACGACATCGTGTGGTACCGTGGAATCAGCGTCGCCGCGCTGCAGGCCATCTGGCAAGGCGTCCTCGACGGGGAACGCGCGCACGGCGTCCAACTCTACGTGCTCACGGAGGACGTCGACGCTACTGACGACAGGGGGAACAAGACCGGTACTGCCAACGCTGGCTGCACCGCCGCGGCACGGCGACCCCACCCCGATGGCAAGCTCAAGGGTAACGTCGCCTACGTCGACGGTCAAGTCCTCTTCTCACCCCATCAAGCCACACCCAAGGACAGGGCCGACTGGACCATCGAAGACGTCTGCGAACACCTCGTGCTCGCCGACACCTTTCGCGACAGCCTCTTCTACCTCGACGTCCTGCTCAAGGAGGCCGACGACCTCGTCGGCAAGCCCTTCGAAGGCGCCTTCGTCAGCCAAGCGCGCATGTGCCGCTTCGGCGACCTCGTCCAAGCCATCGTAGCGCACTACACCAAGCAGCGCAGGAACCTCCGGACCACCTTCGTATGGCTCGACATCTTCTGCGCCAACCAGCCCAAGCTCGCCAACAAGAACGCAGACCTCTCGCCCGAGATTTACCAGCAGCGCGACGACCTCCTCACACGCGGCCTGCACGCCGCCATCGAGCGCTTCGACGAACGCCTCATCTTCTTCGACAAGTGGGACGATCCCACGCCCCTCACACGCATGTGGTGCGTCTGGGAGGTCTACGGCGCCGTCATCTGCGGCAGGGCCCTCGAGCTCATCTTCGCGCCGGGCCAGGACCAGCGCTTTGTTCAGCTCATGGAGGATGAGACTCCCGACGCTGTCACCAAGGCGCTCTCCAAGTTCGACCTCGCCAACGCCGACTGCCACGTCGACGCCGATCGCAAGATGATCACGGAGGCCGTTCAAGCCCTGCCCGGCGGCTTCCACCACCTCAACGGCGTCGTGCTCAAGCAGCTGCGCGTCTTGCTCGCACAAAGCGCTCGGCGCATCGTGGCCTCACGCGTTCAGAGTGAAGGGAGAACGCTGGGCGTGTCGAATCTTATGAACCAGGTTGCCTGGCTGCTGCAAGACCAAGGCCTCTTCGAGGACGCCCTCGACCTCTACCAGCAATCTCTTGGGACCAAGTTGACCAAACAAAGACCAAGTCACCCTGACGTGCTGGCAACGAAGGCGCACATCGCCGACCTGCTGCGGAACATGGGCCAGTACGAGGCGGCGCTGGCGCAGTTCAACGAGGTGCTGGAGCGCCAAGTGGAGCAGCTCGGGCCGACGCACCCGTCCGTGCTGACGACGAAGCACAGCATCGCCCAAGTGCGGCAGGACATGGGCCAGTACGAGGCGGCGCTGGCGCAGTTCAACGAGGTGCTGGAGAACCAAGTGGAGCAGCTCGGGCCGACGCACCCGTCCGTGCTGACGACGAAGCACAACATCGCCCATGTGCTGCAGGACATGGGCCAGTACGAGGCGGCGCTGGCGCAGTTCAACGAGGTGCTGGAGCAACAAGTGGAGCAGCTCGGGCCGACGCACCCGTCCGTGCTGACGACGAAGCATGAAATCGCCAGCGCGTTGCAGGACATGGGCCAGTACGAGGCGGCGCTGGCGCTGTTCAAGGAGGTGCTGGAGCAACGAGTTGAGCAGCTCGGGCCGACGCACCCGCCCGTGCTGGTGACGAAGGCCAAAATTGCCGGGGTGCTGCGAGACATGGGCCAGTACAACATGGCGCTGGCGCAGTACCAGGAGGTGCTGGAGAGATGCGTGGAGCAGCTCGGGCCGACGCACCCGAACGTGCTGGCGTTGAAGGACAACATCGCCGACCTACTGCAAGTCATGGGCCAGTACGAGGCGGCGCTGGCGCAGTTCAACGAGGTGCTGGAGCAACGAGTGGAGCAGCTCGGGCCCACGCACCCGTCCGTGCTGACAACGAAGTGGGCCATCGCCAGTGTGCTGCAGGTCATGGGCCAGTACGAGGCGGCGCTGGCGCAATTCAACGAGGTGCTGGAGCGACAAGTGGAGCAGCTCGGGCCGACGCACCCGTCCGTGCCGACGACGAAGGCCAACATCGCGGGCCTGCTGCGGGACATGGGCCACTACGAGGCGGCGTTGGCGCAGTACCACGAGGCGCTGGAGGGATATGTGGAGCAGCTCGGGCCGACGCACCCGAACGTGCTGACGACGAAGGCCAACATCGCGGGCCTGTTGCGGGACATTGGCCAGTACAACGCGGCGCTGGCGCAGTACAACGAGGTGCTGGAGCACGAGGCAGAGAAGCTCGGGCCAACGCATCCGTCCGTGCTGACGACGAAGCACAACATCGCCAACTTGCTGCAGAACATGGGCCATTACGAGGCGGCGCTCGCGCAGTTCAACGAGGTGCTGGAGGGATATGTGGAGCAGCTCGGGCCGACGCACCCATTTGTGCTGACGACGAAGGCCAACATCGCCGGCCTCCTGCGGGACACTGGCCAGTACAACGCGGCGCAGGCGCAGTTCGACGAGGTACTGGAGCAAGAAGTGGAGAGGCTCGGGCCGACGCACCCGTCCGTGCTGACGACGAAGGTCAACATCGCGCGCCTGCTGCAGGCTATGGGCCAGTACGACGCGGCGCTGGCGCAGTTCAACGAGGTGCTGGAGGGATATGTGGAGCAGCTCGGGCCGAGGCACGCGTACGTTGCGGTTGCGCGCTACTACATCGCGTTGACTCTCTGCGACCTCGCCCGCTTCGGAGAGGCGCTCCCGTTCGCGGAGAGTGCCCTGAAGATTTTCACTGAGACCTTCGGTGCGGACGCGGAGCACCCGCGGTTTGGCTTTGCGTACCTCGCTCAGGGCCGGGCGATGCTGGGTCTCGGTCGCCACGGGGATGCTCTTGCGTCTTTGCAGCGTTCGCTGGCCATCCGCGAGGCGTGCTTGGGTTCGGAACACCCAGATACGGCCGCCTCGCAGTACTACGTCGCTGAGGCGACGCACGATGCGTCGCTTGCGGCGCAGGCGCTGGCGACGCGTCGGTCCAAGTTGGGCGCGGCGCACCCGCTGACGAAGGCGTCGGCTTCGCAAGTGGCGTCCCTCTCCCGCGATACATAAATCATGGCTGTTTCTCTGTTTCTTCTGCTGCGGCCTTGCTCCTTCGTCTTCTTGTTCGCAAGAGGCTGCTCCCCCAGAACCTCGGCGAGTACATTTTGCCGTTCTTCCGGCGCATGCTGCGCTCGCTCACTGATCGTGCTGGGCGGGGATGCCGTGGCACGTGACGAAGGTCAAGGACAAGATGAGCGGCATGCCCATTATCGTGCCGGAGATGGAGCTGGTGGAGGTCGTGAATGCGTATTTGCTGGTGGACACGAAGAAGCTCTCCTACAACTTCCAATACTACACGGAAGACCTGACGTCGGAGCGCAACGACATCCACACGCTCATGCTGACGGACGCGTCACTGCTGGCGAACGAGCACCTGATCTACAGCGTCATGAGCAACACCATCAACGAGCCCAGGTACCTGCAGACGCGCTAATTCGCCCATTATGCTACGCAACGACTCGAGCGAGAACGCCAACGCGTCGGCAGCACGCGCGAGCGACAGCATGCAGGGCGGCAGGGCGGTCCGGGCTCAGGCAGACCCGGTCGGCGATGGCCCGACGGCGACGCTGGACAGGCCGGAGCAGACGCAAGCGCAGTCGCTCTAGAACGCTGCCACCAACTTTGCAGAGGACATGCGGTTCGAATTCGCGTCGCTGCAGAGCTCGAGCTACCAACTGGGGGCTCAGGTTCTCTCGGCAGTGGCACAACAAGCTCTTCGTATGCCCGCCCGGCATGGTGCTAGCGGCCAACCCGCACATGTTCGAGCGCCACGTTGGCCAGCTCGCCACCGAGCGCAAGCTTGCGAGCACCGTTCACTTTGCGTTTGGCATCCCAGAGCCGATGTTGGGTCCTGGCTCAGCAGCAGCAACAGCAGCATCAAGAAATCGTCGGGCCGGTCCAGCGCCATTCGCAAGGAGGTCAACATTGTGGACGACAACGTCTTCGAGGCTACGCTCTTTGCCATCATAGCTTCTTAGGCGTCATGGTGGCGCTTCGGGACCTCGTCGTGAGCCCGGAGAGACGAGCGCGCATCAAGCGACAAGGCGCGCGCGCGATGGACTCGAAGTGAAAGAAAGAGCGAAAGAAAATGGAAACGTAATTGTTCATGAGGCACCCGGCACTCAGCGGGACAGGATCTCGTTCGCGACTTGACGGCGAAATTCGAGGGCGCGAGAGAGGTTCTCGTGCTTGCGAGGGTAGCCCTTCTCGAAGATGTCGACCACGCGGTCCATGCAGAGCAGGGCCTTCTCGAAGTTGCCGAGCGACTTGTAACGGTGCGCGGAGTTGAAGAGGATGACCCCCATGGAGGGGTGGTGGTCGCACTCGGGGAACCAGTCCTCGAGGATGGCGAGCGCCTCGAGATTCATCTCCAGCGAGCGCTGCGCAATGCTCTGCTGGTTGGCCAGGTCCGCCAAGGACGAGGCGACGCGGAAGTGGCGGGGTCCGAAAAGGCGCTTCAGACCGAGCACAACGTCTTCCGTCATGGCCATGTCCCGCTTTTTGGAGGCGAGGCTGCCGCGCGCGAGGAAGACCCTGAAGTGATCGGGCGGAAAGAGGTCGTCCGTGGCGGTCACGACCTTGATCAGCCGGCGCTTGCCCTCGTGGGCCTTGTCGATGTCGCGACGGCAGAGGACCTCGCCTTTGCTGCGAAGAATCGAGAGGGCCTCGGGGTGCTTCTTGCCGCAGGTGACCTTAATGATGTCAATGGCCTCATTAATGAGTGCGAGCGCTTCGCGGTGCTGGAAGAGCACCCGCCGCACACGAAGGAGCGCGTCGTAGGCCGGCAGCACGTCCGCGCAAGGCCGCGCGTACAGGATGGTGGTCTTGTCAAAGGCGTCCATGGCCGCATCAAAGGCGTCAAAGTAGAGCCCGTTCTCGCGAAGGACGTGGCTGCGCAGCACCAAGCACTGCGCAAAGGGACCGGCCCAGTCGCCGGGCGCCTCGTCGAAGAGATCCGCGGCGTGCTCGGCCTGTGTCAACGCGTCGTCAAAGCGCGCCACCTCCCGATCCAGCTTGGCGAGGTCCAACAGAATATGCCCGCGCCAGCCGTGATGTGAGTCCGGCGCGCGAGCTTGCAGCTCATGCAGGACCGCGAACAGCTCGGTGCGAGCCGCTTCGTACTGACACATGTACGCGAGCGCGCGGCCCAGCTCGTGGCGCGCCTCGAGTGGGACTTCGCTCGCGCCGTGGGATACTTCTTCAGTTCGTGCGAGGTCCGCGGCGTCCCGCGCGAGCTCGAGGTACTGGCGGGGCCGGCCGGCGCGGCGCGCGGCGCGCGCATAGTCGAGCGTGATGGCGAGCACGAGCTCGGGGCCGTCCTCCCGCTGACCGGCCCCTTCGAGCGCCATCCTGCTCTTGGCCAGGACAAGTGCCTTTGCAAAGGGCTCTCCGAAAGAGTCCACCTGAAAAGCGGCGGCGAATGCGGATCCGGAGAGCCTGAGCGCGTCCATGTACTCACGCTCGGCACCGCTCCGATCGGCGAGCGCCTCCACGCACTCCTTCAAGAGCTCCTGGGCCTTCTCAAACGCGTCCAGCGAGATTGCAATGCGTGCCGCGCAGGCGAGCAGCTCGGTGCGCTCCTCGTCGTTCGCAGTGGCGGTTGCTTCCCCCTCGGCGCCCTCTCCGTCGCCCTCAACGTTCGCCGCGGTGCCGACCGCGGCCGCGATCTCGGCGAGCCACGCATCGCGCAAGGCCTCAAAGACCTTGATTCGGTGCATTGGGGTCACGGCGTCACTCACGGACCTTCGACGCTCCACAAGGCGTACGAGCGCGGCGGCCGCCTCCAGCTGGGGGTACCGGCCCTCCCGCAGCGCTCCTTGCACGGAGTTGCCTTCGCCAAAGACCAGCCGCACCTTGGATCCTGGTGCGCTTGCCGCGTCGAAGAGGCGTAGTAGCACGCGCTCGTCTCGGAGCGGCGAATCGTCGTCCCAGTCCTCGAAGATGACGACGGTCTCGCGCTCGTCACTGGGCTTGCTGCTGCCGAAGGCGCGCGAGATGCGCGAGGACAGCGATGCGCGCAGCGATGTGCGCGAGGGTTTTTGCGCCGCCGCCGACGGTGCCACATCGTTCTCCGGAGAGAGACCCAGCACCTGCACGCTGCGATCGTGGAGGCTCGCGTCAAGGACGGCAACCAGCTTCGCCATGGGGAGGCTCGATGCGTGCAGCACCTGGACGGCGGCGTGCGGGCTCGCAGAAGCAGCGCCCTGCGCGCCGCTCCTCTCGGCCCTAAAGGACGCCATCAGCTCCCCGAGGTTCACCTCGCGCGCCACATCCCGCGCCGTCCACGCGGCCACGGGCGCCCCGGCAGCGGGCGCCCGCCCCGTCGCTGCCCCGCCGCCGGCGCCCGCGTCCGCGTCCGGCGTCGGCAGCTCCTTGAGTGGCGCCTTCCCAGCCCGCACGGCTTCCCACAACCTCTGCACGAGCGCCACCTCCACGGGGCCGCCCAGCGTGTCCTCCTCGCGCTCCACCTCGGGCTCCGCGTCCCCCTCGTTCGCGCCGCCGCCGCCGCCGCCGCCGCCGCCGCCGCGCCTCAGGCTGCGCCGCAGAGCGGCGACGCGGGAGACGCCGCCGCCGGGCATGCTGCTGCCTCCGCCGCGCGCGCTCGCCCCCCCGCGCGCGCGCGCGCGCTCGCCTCGCCTCGCCTGGCGCTCTCGGCGCCCGCGCTCGCGCTGCTCTGGGTGTGCGTGCGCGGCCTCCGCCCGCCGGCCCGCCGCGAGCCGCGCGCGCGCGCCCGCGCGCGGCGCGCCCGCGCGCCGGCGGCCTCCCGCGCCGCCGCGCGCGCGCCCCGCGCCGCCCGCGCCCGCGCGCCCGCCGCCGCCGCCCGCGCGCGTGCAGCCCGCGGCGCGTGCAGGCGAGTTGGTGGTTTGCTTGCTCATCGGCATCGGCGATGCTGCGCTTGGAGAGAGAGAGCTCCTGCGGCGCAACTTCAATCAAGTTCAATGTGCATGCGCCGCGACTTTGGCAGCGGGAAACACAACTCGAAGCTCGACTTTATCTCGGCGCCGCTGCAGGAGGATGCAGACGGCTTGGAGCGCGGCGACGCGACGCGGGCGGAGCGTGGCGCCGGGCCGAGCCTGACGCTGAGCAAGATGCAGCCGAACTGATGATGTGCTGCGCTTGGAGACTCTGCTCTGCAGCCAATGCGGAGCCTCCTGTGCATGCACAGCTAAACCCGGCTTGGTCTGCCTGCCTGCCTGCAGGCACGATCACGGCGCCGCTGGAGAACGCAAATGGCTTGGAGCGCGGCGACGCGACGCGAGCGGAGCGTGGCGCCGGGCCGAGCCTGACGCTAAGCAAGATGGAGCCGAACTGGTGGCGTGCTGCGTGTGGAGATACTGGAGCCAAGTCGGCGAGCTCAGAGCCTCGTTTGCTTGCGCCGCTTCGAATCGTACATTCGACTTGGCCAGCAACACCGATCACGTCGCCTCTGGAGATGATGCGGAAGACTCGGAGCGCAGCTACGCGAGCCACGCGACCGTCACGACCTACGCCGGGCCGAACCTGACGCCGAGCGAGCCAGCGGGGCTGGGCCCGTTCAAGGCGCGAGCTGGTGGCTGCGGGACCCATGCACAGGGAGCTGAGCGGAGGTTTGGATGCACGCGTCTGCAGGAAAGAAAGCGATGTTGGATCAAAACGTACCGAGCGGGACGGGCAGGAGGCAGAGTCGAGATAGCGCGTGGCCGCGGACAAGGACAGGGAAACGATGCAGAGTGAGGAGAAGGCTCTGCCAGCGGCAGGCAGTAAAGCATACAACGGAACTTTTCGACGGTGGGAACTTGACCAGAGCATCGTCCAATCGTCCAAAAAGACTTGCTCTTTACATCCTGATGCCTGCATACGCACGCTTGCTCCCCTGGAACATCGCCTTTTATACTTCAAGGGAAAACCAAAGCCCGGGCGACATCACAAGACACGAGACCGCAGTACACCGCAGGACACCGCAGCAGGCTGCAGAGCTTCCTCAGCAGGCAACACCTCAGATCCCATCTTTTCCAAGCTCAATGGGCGCTTGCAATGAGATTTGCTGCAGAACCGGGTAACAAAGGGAATTCTCATGAAACGGCCGAGTCGAGGTCACGGTGCCGATGATTCCTGCGCCGAGTCCGAGTCGCGTGGACTCCATGTAGAGAGAGAGAGAGAGAGACAGAGAGAGCGAAAGCAGAGCAGAGCAGAGCAGAGCAAAGGCGATTGCGGAACTCGGCCGAGCGCGCGTGCGCGCGCGCGCTCGCGGTGGCCATGTCGGGCGTGGGCGAGCGCAATTGCAGCTCGCGGCGACGACGCGCGCGGCCCTCGACCGCTGCTTGGGACCTGAGCAGCAGCAGCGGCAGCGGCAGCGGCAGCAGTAGCGGCGAGGAGAGCGAGAATAGCGACGCGGGCTCCAAAGCCGCGCGACAACGGCAGCAGGCGCTTCAAGTTCACGACGGCGAGAATGCACAGGCCAATGGCGGTAGCCTGCGCGGACAGCTGCTGCGCGCACAGTCGGAGCTGAGCGGGCTGCGCACCGGCGGCGGCAGCCAGCGGTCGCTGCTGCAGGGCGAGCGAGAGCGGTCGAGCCGGCGCATGGGAGACCTGCGCCGGGAGACGCAGGAGCTAACGCACGCCCTCAACAGACACAAGACCGGAGAAGCGCGCCTTCAGAGCGAAGTGCTAGCGCTCCGTCAGGCGCTCGCGCACGAGCGCGAAGAAAAGGCCGCGCTGGCGTCTACCTTTCGCGCCGACCTGCGCGCACTGGAGCGGCTCGTGGAGTCCTCGCGCGAGGCGTGCCGCGCAGCGCGCGCCGATGCGGACGCCGCCGAGCGGGCGCGCGAGGCCGCAGTCGCCGAGCGGCGGGACCTGAGCGCCGCCCAGGACGACGCACAGCGCCTGCGCAAGGTGCTGGACGCTGCACAGGACACCATCGCCGCGCAGGCCGCAGAGATCAAGCAGGCGCGTTGCCGCGCCGACGCTGTCGAGGAGGACGCCAGCCAGCTGGCCATCTCGGTCGCGGACCTGGAGCGGTCCAGCGAAGCGCTCGCGGACAAGGTCGGCCATCTGCGTGCTGACAACCAGGCCCTGCACGTGCAGCTGCACGAAAAAGACCAGGCGCTGGCGGCGGAGCGCGCGCGCATTGGCAGCTTGGAGCAGCGTGCCGCCCAGGCCTGCGCCGCGCGCGACGAGCTTGCCGCGCGCTGCGCCTCGCTCGAGATTGACGCGCACACAAGGACCGAGCGCGAGGCCGCAGAGAGCGTGGCGCGTCAAGTCGCAGACTCCCGCAACGAGCGCCTCGAGGCCGACCTCGAGCGTGCGCAGGCCGAGCGCAACGCAGCCACGGCTGCCCTGTCGCAGGCCAAGGCCCAACTGCAGGCACTGCGTTGCGAGCAAGACGCCGCGACCCTAGCCCGGAGAACCGCCGCAGAAGCCGCAGAAGCGGACCTCCTCCGCGCTCGCGTGTCGCGCGCAGCCAGCGCGGCGGCCTTGCGTGCCGTGCGCAGGCTCGAGCCAGGGGCGAAGACGCCCAAGATGCGGGCCGAGCACCCTCCGCCGCGCGACGCGTGCAGCTGCGAGCGGCTGCGCCTCGAGGTCCAGGAGAGCGCCAAGCTCGTGGCGGAGCGCGACGTGCAGCACCGGGGTCTGCAGACGCGTGCCCGCGATGCGGAAGCCAGAGCGGAGCAGCTCCAGTCGGCGCTCCGCGACAGCGACGAGCAGCGCGATGTGCAGACGGAGCGCGCGAACGCCCTTCGCGCCGCGCTCGAGACAGCCATCGGCGAGCGCGACGGCCTGCAGGAAACCCAGACTGTCCTGGAGGCCTCTCGTGCCGTGGCAAACAAGCGCCTGCAGGACGTTACGCAGGCCAACGTGGATCTCGCAGCGCGCGTCGCGGAGCTTCGCGCCAGCAAGGCAGGCCTCGAGGCGGCACTTGAGGCCAGCGAGACCCGGCTGTGCCAAAGTTCACAGGGGCGCGAGACCCTGCAGGCCACGCTGCGCGATGCCGAGGCGCGCATAGCGAGTTTTCAGGCGACGCTCGAGGAGCGCGAGGTGGCGCGGCTCGAGCAGGAGGCCCGCCTCCGTGCGACCCGCGAGGAGAGTGCGCGCATGGAGCTGGAGCGCGAGCAGTGGCAAAAGACCCGGGCTACGCAAGGCTCAAAGCTGGAGGATGCGCATCAGCGCCTCGAGGCGGCCTGCAGAGCCAACGCAGCGCTCTCGGCGCAGGTGGACGAGATGCGCGAGGAGTGTACCGCTCTTCGCGCCGCTCTTGCAAGGGCAGAGGCCAGGGGCGACGCAATCGCAGCAGAGCGAGACGACGCTGCAAGCACAGTACGCGCAGCCCGGGCTGTGCGACTGGAGAACATCCGCCAGGCAGCACGGCTGCGCGAGGCGCATCGCGCCCAGGACGACGCCCTGCGCGATGCAGAGAATGCGCGCTTGCGCGGACTGGCGTCCTCATGCGCGCGCGAGGCGGCGCGCAGGGCCAGGGCTCGGCCCCAGGCGCTCCGCGGGCGCGTCCTACTGCGCGTCCTTGCTGGGGAGCGCAGGTGGCTCCACACGGAGCGACGGCGCGTGGGGCGGCTCGCAGTACGGGCGGCGCGGGCAGCGGACAGAGTGCGTGGGGAGCTGCGAAGTGTGGCTGGAGAACGCGACGTCACGCGCCGCGCCCTTGTGCGAGAGCGCGCTCGGTCGACGTGGGCGGCGGTGGTGGCTCTCGCCGCGCTTACGCAGGGCGCAGGCCTGCGCAAGGCGCTGGAGCAGGCCGAGGAGACGCGCTCGTTCCGGTCGGCGGATGCGTGCGAGTCCCCTTGCGCCGAGTGCGCTGCGACGCACAGCATGCTGGTGGAGACCATGAAGGAGCACAAGGCGTGCCGCGCGGAGCTGGCGGAGGAGGCGCGCCAGCGGCTGGCGCAGAGGCAGGCCGCGGGCAAGCTGGAAAGCGCGTCAAGGCGCTCGTGACGGACCTTGAGGCGAGCGTCGCGGCCAAGGAGGAGACAAGCGCGCAGCTGACTCGCGCGCAGGCCTACGTGCGCTCGCTGGAGCGGACCCAGGCGGAGCAGCAGGAGCGCCTGGCCCAGCTGGAGACGCGGCGCGCAGTTGACCTCGAGCGGCAGGCGCAGGCCAAGGGCGCGCAGGGCGCGCAGACAGAGCTCGTTCAGTCGCTCAAGGCGGAGCTCGCGAGCTATGTCACGCAGTTGCAGGCGACGCGCGTCGAGGTGGCGGCGGTCTTGGCTGCCTTGGAGGCGGCGCGGCAGCAGGCCGCCGCGCGCCTGGGCACCATCAAAACGCAAGAGGTGGAGCTCCGCCAGCAGCAGGCCGTGCTCGCGGAGCGCGAGGCGCAGGTGCGCAGCCTGAGTGAGGAGCGTGCACGGGAGGACGCGCGCTACCGCGCTGCGGCACAGGAGCAGGACAACGAAAAGACCACCTTGCGCCAGGAGGCCGCCGAGGCGCGCCAACTTCTGGCCAGGGCGCGCGAGGACCTGCACGAAACGCAGCTGGCGCTGGAGGCGAGCGAGGCGAGCGGGCGTGCAGCGCGCGCCAAGGTCGCGGAACTCGAGGCGGCCGCGCGGTGCGAGGCGGACAAGGACTCGCGGGAGGCGGAGCTGCGCAGGGACCTGGCGGCCGCCCGAGCGCAGAGCGAGGACCTGGCGGCTCGCGTGGACTCGGCGACGCGCGAGGCGGCGCGTAGCGCCGAGGTGGCCCGGACGAGGTTGCGGCGCGTAGAGGCGCTCGAGCGGGACCTCGAGGCACAGACGCAAGCGAGGGCGGGGGCCGAGGCGGCCGAGCGCAGCGCGGCCGCGGAGGCGTCTGAGGCGCGCGACTCGGCGCAGCGCGCTGAGTCGAGCGTCGCGTCCTTGCGCGCCGAGGGCGAAGCGCTGCGCGACGCGCAGGAGGCCGCCCTCCGCGAAGTGGCGCGGCTGGAGACGGAAGCAAGCGCGCTGCGGTCGCAGAACGAGGAGGTGCGCCTGTGCCTGCGTGCGGTCCGCGCCGAGGCGCAGGATGCTGCGCGACGCATCAAGGAGCTGGAGCCGCACTCCGAGGCGCTCGCGGACACGAAAGCGCGACTGACACGCGCTCTGGCTCGCGTCGAGGACCTCGAGGCCGGGGAGGACGCCCTTGCGGCCGCACAAGTGCGCGCCGAGGCCGAGGCGAAGCGCGCGCGGGACGACACGCAGGTCGTCACGGTCAAGATGCTAGACGCGCAGGCGGAGCTGGCCTCCTTGCAGCGTGCGCTCTCAGCGGCGCGGGCGGAGCAGACCGCCTACGCGGAGCTCAAGCCGCAGTTCACGGCGTTGCGCGAGGCGGCGCACGGCATGCAGCACGGGCTCGTGGAGCTGGCTGGCCGGCTGCAGCGCAGCGAGGCCGCTCGTGCACGGTCCGAGCGCGCCTGCCAGGTGCTGCTTGTGCACGTGCTGGTGCTCCGTGTGTGCAAGCGGCGGCTTGGACACGTGCAGGCTGCCCACATGGCGTTGATGAGCCGCGCCGTCGGCTTGGAGGCGGCGGCTGGCGAGCTCGAGAAGGTGCGGCAGACCTCAACAGCGCTTGAGGCGCGCTGCACGGCAGCCGAAAAGGCGCTCGAGGCCGAGCAAGGCCAGGCGGCGCGCGCCGTGGAGCGCGTCGGCGCCCTGGAGACGGAGCGCGATCACTGGCTGCAGGCGTTGCAGCAGATGGAGGCCGACACGGCGCGGCTGGAGGTTGCACAGCAGCGCTTCTCCGCTCGTGAAAGCGAGCTGGAGGAACGCGCAAAGGCTTTGGAGCAGGCGCAGGAGGAGCTCGCGGTTCGTGCGCGAGATGTGCGCAAAGGCGAGGCGGTCCTCCGCAAGCGCACCGCGGCTGCAGACCTGCAGCAGCACGTCGCGAGCGAGGTGCAGTCGACGGGGGGCGAGGTGCTGGCGCTCCGTGCGCAGCTGCGCGCCCAGGAGGGCGCGAACGCGGTGTTGCGCGAGGAGCTCGAGAGGCGCCGTGCGGCCCCAGCGAGGCCGACGACCAAGAAGATTGACCTCGCGGAGCACAAAGAGGAGGAGGTTGCCACGGAGGACGCCAAGGAGGTGGCGCGGCGCCAGGTGGCCGTTCTTGAGGCGGAGCTCCAGCGTCGGCTTCAGGCCGTGCATGTGCGCCAGGAAGAGCTGGAAACCAGGCTCGGCGGCTGCGCCGCGGGCCTGTCGAAGCTGCGTGCGCAGAAACGGCATCTGAAGAAGCACAAGGCTGCGCTCGCGACCGAGGACACGCGGCACGAGGAGGGCAATTCAGGGACCGCCGCAGAGGGGGCAGTGTTGGCAGTTCAGCAACGGCTGGAGGCGCTGGAAAGGGAGCTCCATAAAGCCGAAGCGGCCAAGCGGGTCCTGGTAGAGAAGGCCGCAATGCACCAAAAGGAGCTCGCCGATTCGCAGGATGCGTTGACAAGTCTGCGGGAGAAGTTCGACGCTGTGGAAGCACTGCGAGCGTCCGCGCAGGGGCGACTTGATGCCCGCGATGTAGAAGTGGCTGAGCTGCACGAGAAGCTCGACCTTGCGTCGCAGCACGAGGCGGAGCTGAAGCGTCTGGGCGCGGCACTTGCCGCCCGCGAGGACGAGAAGACAGCGCTGATCGCCTTGCTGAAGCGCGCGCAGGACGAGCTCGTGACGGGATGAAGACTGTACACTAAGATCGCAGCCCAAGCAAGCGAATAAGAGAGAGAGAGAGAGAGAGAGAGAGAGAGAAATAAACGGAGTTTTTTTCACACAGAGAGGAAATGGAAGTGAGCGAATCCGACAGCGTTCAAATTACATGTTGCCATCCATCCTGTGCATCGTCGTCGTCGTTGGCGGCGGCGGCGGCATTGTCGTCATCTGCGTCATCATCATGGTGGATGAGTCACGGAGCGTTGTCCCGAAGGATGGTACAGTCGGTGTTATAGGAGGCGCACTGCAGACATTTGTTGGGTAGGTTGGCGAGCTGGGGCGAGGTGGAGAGACGCACGGTCTCGCACTGGGCACCGCACTCGAGGCAGCGCAGATTGATGCGTGCGGAGCGATGTGCGTGGGGCTGCGCACGAACCTGGTCCCAAAAGGCATCGTAGCGCTGCCAGACCATGGCCATATCGCGCACGCACTTGCGGCACGTGGGGCAGCGGATGTTGGTCTTGACGTAGGTCTGATAGCACTTGCGGTGCATGAAGTGGCCGCACTTGAGCGCTTGGAGCGGCTCTGTGGCGTCGAAGAGGCTGGTCTGGCAAATTGTGCAGTCGTCCTCGAGGGTGTGCTCGCGGCAGACATGGCGGTCCTTGAGCGAGGTGGAGATGCAGGCGTTGCAGAGCATACAGTGCACGTAATCCTTGCCGAGGCCCTTGCCGCGGCGGCAAACGTTGCAGTAAGGGCAGTGGTAGATGTCGCGCTGCGGCGCGTCATCGAAGAAGTTGCAGAAGAAGCAGTGGTAGCGCGCCATGGAGGCACTGCAGACGGCGCAGGACGGGGCGATGGGCTGTAGCGTGGAACAGCGCATGCACCACATCTCCTTGACCTCGTAGCGGTTAGCCTGGTGCCACTGGGAGCGGCCGGCGCTGTGAAGGGTCTCCTCGGTGACGGCCTCGTCGTGGCAGAGGCGGCAAGTGAAGAGGCGGTTGCAGCAGGGCATGACGAGCTTGCAGGCGCGGCGGTAGTGCTTGCAGCCGAGCGAGGCCTGCGTGTTGTTGTTACTGTTGTTGGCGGCGGTGGCGCCCTCGGCTCCGTCCTGGACCGAAGGCGGCGCGCAGCAGGTGGGGTCGTTGCAGGGCGCGTGCAAGCTGGGCGTGGCGTCGCGGTTGTCGGCGACCGTGAGGTTCCGGCAGGCGGCGACGTTGGTGGGGATCATGCGCTGCACCTGCGCGCGCTCGAGCCAGGCCGAGAAGCGCGTTCCCTGGGCGGCGTGCTTGATGCTCTCGATGGCGCGCGCCTTCTCCTCGGGCCCGAGGTCGCGCGTGATCATCTGCAAGTACATGTGCGTCTGCTCGCTGGAGCGGCTCCCAAGGATGTGGCCGGCCAGCGTGGAGAGCTCCATGTCGCCGAAGGACTGATTGAGCAGCGGGAAGAGCTCCTCCTCTTCCTTGCGGAAGTGCAGCATGACGGCGGCGCGGATGCGGCCGACCTGGTCCGCGAGGTGGTCTACCAGGCGGCGCAGCTCCTGCGTGCGCGCGCGGTCGAGGTTGGCGACGTCCTGACCGCGCAGGTGCAGCAACAGGATGCGCATCTGTTCGAAGGCGCGCGACTGACCGTCGTGGTCCTCGTGGAGTTCGGCCTCGGCCTCGGCGGCCAGGCCCAGGTGCACGAGCGCCGGGATAATGACATCGTCCTCAGCCTTGGAGTGCGAGTGGTAGACGACGAAGAAGAAGTCAAACTGCTGCAGCAGGCGCGAAAGCGCAGTGCGCCACAGGTGCGACTGGCCCGTGCTCTGCCGCAGCTGCTCGACGCGCGCCACGAGCTCGGCCACCTCCCTGCGCAGGCAGTCGTGAATCTCCATGAGCTCCAGGTGCGGCAGCATGCGCGCGGGTTGCCGTCGCTCCTTGCCGCCGCCGCCCGCGCCGCCCGCGCCGCCGCCGCCGCCGCCGCCCGCGCCGCCGCCCGCGGCCGCGCCGCTCGCGCCCGCCCACCGCCGCCGCCGCCGCCGCGGCGCCGCCGTCGCCGCTGGGGCCCAGCCCGCCGCGCCCGCCGCCGCGGCCCATGCTCGCCTCGCCTCGCCTCGCCTCGCCTCGCTCGCCGCGCCGCGCCCAGCGCCCGCGCGGCCGCGTCCGCGTCCTCCCGCTCGTGGCTCTGCCCGCCGCCCGCCGCCGGTCACGGTCACGTGGCTCACGCCCACGGCCGCGGTCAGTCAGGCTCACTCTCGCTCCCACTTTCAGCCTGAGGCAGCGTCCTGGCGAGCTTGCTAGCTAGCTAGGCCAGGCTGCGTGCAGGCGGCCTCCGCGCGGGGCGGCGGCGGCGCGCGCGGAGCTCGCAGGCGGCCAGCGGCGGCCCCTCGCTCGCCGCGAGCCCGGCTAGCTCACGGTCGGCGACTCGGCGGGGCTGCGAGCGTGGCCATCCACGTCGTGGTGGAGGAGGACGCGGAGAAGGAGAAGGAGAAGGAGAAGAAGAAGGAGAAGCGGGAGGGCGAGCAAGCGTCCGGGGGCTGGCGACGGGCGCGGCCGAAGCGGCAGTTGGCACCTGACCCGGACGGCGGGACCAGCAGGCTGGCACTGGCAGGCCTGGCTTGACGATGTCACCGAAGCAGCTTCTCGCTCTGCGGTGCTTCTCTTCTGAACTGCCAGGGGCAGCTGCGGCCCGAGCTGCGCGCTGCCCGGGGCCCGGGGTGAAGTCGCACTGGCAATATCACTGCGCTGCGTGCAGCCACCATGGCCACTGCAGCGTGCAGGGCTCGGGCTGCGGAGAGGAGGACTCGGGCTATTTTCCAGCTCTTGCTTACTTTGTGGGGACGTGGCGCGAGGCAGCACGGGCAGGCACGTGCCGGCCCTCTCACAGGGCAGTGACCTCCACGTGGCCGGGTGCTCATCATCCGTGGCCGGCGAGGCATCCGCCACCGATAAGATTGTAGGCCTAGGTGTGCAGGCGAGGACGTCTTGGTTGGTTGCCATTGACGTTGACGGCCCGCGTCGCCACTGCATCATGATAGTCGTGCCGACACTGTCATCAGTGGCCGCCGGGGCTCGTGTGCATGTCTTGAAACAAAAAAGAAAAGAAAAAAGCACAACACGCGTTGAACACGGCACGTGGGTGCAGTGGAAGGCGGTGGCAGGCAGTGGAAGGCGCGGCGGCCAACGTGGCGAGGGGGTCTTGGCGCGACGCGACGCAGCGACAGTGCGACAAGACAGGTGAACTAACCCCAGGAGCGGACCCAGGTCAGCCAGCCTAGTAGCAGCGGCGGGCCGCGACGGGCCGTGCCACCCGTGGTCCCTTGCGCTCCCTTGCCGCCGTGGGCCGCCTTGCGCCGCCTGGCGCAAGGCTTGCGGTTCTTGCTGGACGGCAACTGCCTGCACGCGCCGCGAACTTCCTCTTTATCACCACGGCGACGCGGTGAGCTCGTCACGCTCAGGCCACCCTGGTTTCGGGAGGAACGCAACCTCGCGGCGCGCCGGGCGCGGCCTTCGAGTCGCCACGGTTTCCGCCGGCTCGTGCAGCCCGTAGCCGCTCTCCAAGTCGTATCTCCCAAAGCAAGCGCAGGCGAGTCGACTGCGCACCCGTCTGGTTGTCGTGCAGCGCTCAACCCTAGCTAGCTAGCCAGAAAGTACGGCTGCAGGCAGGCGGTAGGCACTGGCAGGCACTGGCAGCCTGGCAGGCAGGCAGGTAGGTCGCCACGCCCTCGCCAGTGCGCGCCAGCCGTTCGCGGCGGTGACGCTGGCCAAGCACTGCAGGCGGCAAGCTGCGTCCGCCCGCGCGTCTCGCTGTCACGTCTCTCAGCTGCTCGCTACTTGCCGCGGTCGTCGCCGCGCTGCCACTGGCCCGCCAGCGCGAGGCGCCGCGGCGACGACCGCGTGGCGGGTCCGGGCCTGGCCGCCAGCCAGGGCCAGCCTGCGCAATCTACAGAGGCAGCACGAGTCTGTACGCGCGACGGCGCTGGCTTGCTTGCAACTGCGCCGTTGTGCAGGCCGCCGCGGGCCCACGACTCGGAGGAGTACCCCTCCGAGTCCTTCTCCCAGCGCCGGCTTGCCCCTCGTGCTCGATCCTGCGATCTTGCGGGCTCCGCTTGCTGGGGCCGCGGCCGCGCACTCGGGTCGGAGAGCGCGCCGCCGCCGTGCTGCGGCGCCCGGCCGCGGCCGCCGGGCTGCGTTTTCCTTTCGAGTCCGCCGCCCCCGCGTTCTGGTTCTGGTCCTCGATCTTTTGCACGGCGCCGTTGCTCGGGCAGGTCCGCGGCAGCGCAGACGCCGCCTATTCGAATTCGAATTCGAAGTCGAAGTCGAAGTCGAAGTCGAATTCAAATTCGAATTGGCGGCGAGCAGGCGAGCGCGGCGCAGACCAGCCCCAGCGCAGCGCGGCGCGGCGCGGCGCAGGAGCGCGGCGCGGCGCGGCGCGGCGCGGCGCGACGCGAGCACAGGCAGCGGGCGCGACGTCGTTGGGTAAACCCGCCGGGTGGGAGGCGCCTGGCGGGCGGGGTCTCGCCCTTTCGGACCGGCAGGACACCGGCAGCAGAGCAGGCCCGGCCGCGCGCGCCGCGCCCGCCGCGCTCCCTCGCGCCGCTCGCCGCGGTCGGCCGCGCGCCCGGCGCTCGCTTCGCGGCAGCGGCCGCCCAGCCCGGCGAGCCAGCTAGCCAGCCAGCCAGCCAGCCCCGCCAGAGAACCAGCGGCGGCCCGTGCCGGGGAGGGAAGGAGGCCGCCGCCATCGAGCGCTTCGCCATTCTGTGCACGTCAAGGCAGACGTAGAGGCCCGAGGGCGCCTGCCAGCCCAAGGGAAGGCAGAACCCGGAGGCCGCGCCGGGAGAGCGGCGCGGAGCGGCAGCGCGGCAGAGCGCTAGCAAGCGAGCGAGCGAGCGGGTCGCGGGACCATGGACAGCTGGGACAACTGGCTGACGGTGCAGGGCGTCGAGGTGGGCGCCGGCGCCGGCGAGCCGAGGGTACAGACGCAGACGCAGACGCAGACGCAGACGCTGACGCTGCAGGGCGCGCTGCGCGGGAAGGGGCACGGGGCGTACGCAGCGCACTCGCAGCGCAGTATTGCGCAGAGGGAACTGCAGGCGCTCAGAATGGAGAATAGCAGGCGGCGGAGGCATTCGCTCGGCGGCAATGGCGGGGTTGGCGGGCCCCACGACGGCTCGGACCACGCGCTCGCGCCGCGCGCGTACTCGGCCGGCACGCAGCTCAACAACCACGTGGGCATGCAGCAGCAGATGCACCAATTTCACCAGCACTTCCAGCGATACCAAGCTCAGCAGCAGCAGTTGCAGCAGCAGCGTCTACGCCGATCCCACCAGCAACAGCAACAAGCACGCCGGCCGGCGGTCCGCAAGCATTCCACGAGCAGCTCCCGCGGCGAGCGCAAGCCCTCGACCGTCATTGCGCCGGAAGAGAATCTGCTGTCGCCGTCGTCACCTGCGGCGGGCCTGCGACGGAGCGCAACGAGCGAAGCCCTTCAGTCTGGCGGCGGGTCAGGCCCGACGCTGTCGCCCGAGGCAGCCGGCGCCAAGTCGCTCAAGGCGCGGCGCAAGGCTGTGCTGGGGTTTCTGCCGCTCAAGCGGCTCCGTGCGTCGTCCTCGTCGCGGTGACGAAAAGGGTCGTCGGCGTGCACGCCCCGCCGCTCTCGTCCTGCCGACTGTGCCCCTCATGTATCCTCCTGAACAAGAGACCCAGGTCGCACACTGTAAACCTACTGATGTCTACTTTACCCGCTTGTTTCCCCCCCCGATATCATGCTCGGGGCGTCAATTTGGCTTTGTGCTTGAAGCGCAGCGTGCACCTTGGAGCGCTACGAGCGAGGTCTGGCCCGATGCTGGCGCTCGAGTCAGCCAGCCAGCGTCAAGTCAATCAACGCGCGGCGCACGATTTCCCTGTCGCTCATGTCACGCTAGTTGCGCAGCTCAGGCCGACAGATAGCGCTGACGGTACGGTACACACCACTCGCGTCGTGGCAAGCTTGTTGCTCATGCACAGACCTTCCAAACTTTCCAAACCAGCAAACAGACCAACAAACGCAAGCAGATCTCTACTAGTACCTTGCTCGCGCTCATTGGCGCCGCGTGCGCCTTGTGCCCAACGCGCCCAACGTGCGCCAAAATCATACAAACAGAAAGAGACACAGGGACACATGCACGGAGCTCATAACCTGTCCGAGGACGCGCGCGTGCGCGGGTTCTTGTGGCGCACTGGCGGCGGCGTGGCGAGCCAGCGCGCCTCGGGCGTCAAGTCCAGGGGCGGTGGCACGGCGACCATGGGCGAAGAGGGCCGCAAGTCGGCGTCGAGATCGCGATGTAGGTCTCGCTCCCGGTCGCGGTCGTCCACGTGGGAGTCCGCGTCCGAGTCGACCGAGGCGGCGAGGCGCTCGCGCTCGTCAATTTGGATGGACTCCCACTCAATGCGAAAGATGAGCCACACGGTGCGGCGCACGACCTCGCAGACCTCGAGCACAAAGGTGAGGCCCTCCTGAGTGAGCTGCAGGTGCACGGAGAGCTTAAAGGACCAGAGCACGCGCAGCAAAAAGTCAAAGACGATCGCGGCGTAGTACACAACCGGGGTGGAGGGCAGCAGCGGCATGATGTGCCCATTGCGCGCCTCGGGCGCCGTCTTGAAGCGCGAGGGCTGCGAGGTGCGGAAGAGCGCCTTGACGTAGGGCCGCACGGCCGCCACCAGTGCGGCCGGCCTGCTCAAGAGACTGTTGCCACCGCGCGCCTCGCCTAGGCCGGCGCCCACGCGCATGCTGTAGGCGGAGCTGGCGGACGTCAGGCCGGCAGGCTCTGCCGGCCCGAGCAGCAGGTCGGCACCCGGGCCGGCGCCAAGGCCGGCGCCAAGGCCGGCGCCGTCCGCAGTCGCTGCGGCGGCGGTGCTGCGTGGACTGCTTCCGGCGCTCTGAGCACTGCCCAGGGTGGCGACGGCCTCGCCCGCGGCGTCTGCGGCCTCTGGCGCGCCAGCGGCGTCCTCGGCAGGGCCGACACTGAGCATGGAGTGCTCGCGAGAGAGCTGGATGGCATCCATGTCGGAGTCCTTACTCTTGGTGCGCGGCATGCGCGAAGTGCGCACGGGCATCTCCAGGTCGGCCGCGTCCTCCTGACGCAGGCGTGCGTAGGAGGGGCGGCCGGGGCTGCTCATGAAGAGCAGGCGGTCGCGCAGCAGGAAGAAGCGCGCCTCGTTGCTGGAGAGGCCCCAATCCATGACGACGTCCCACATGAAGGAGAAGAAGGAGTTGAAGGAGATGGCGAAGAGCCAGGCGTAGCGCAGGCTGGTGCCGTTGATGGAGGGGAACTGGTGCGCAAAGGTGGAGATCCAAATGACCGGGAACGCGCTGGCGTACTTGGCGGCGTTGACCAGGTGCGGAAAGGCCTGGCCCGACGCGCGGTAGGCCACGATGCACTGGCGGAAGCGCAGCAAGAAGGGCAGGCTCGTAATGACCGGGCGCAGCCACGAGTCGGCGCAAGACTCCTCGTAGCTGTGCAGCATAGTGGAGCTCGTGCGCAGCAGCCCCTGCCGCGCGCGCGAGGACGCCATGGCCGCAGCAATCTCCGCGTCAAAGGGGTCCGCGGAGGAAGACAGCGAGACGTTGGAGAAGAAGGAGTGGCTGAGCAGCACGCAGAGCGAGACCTGCAAATCGGCCAGCGCCTTGCTGAGCGAGGTCATGATATCGCCCAGGACAACCTCGACGAAGGGCACGCCCGTGGTGAGCGGCACGAAGATGCGCAGCAGCGTGTGCAGCAGCTTCTCGCGGCCGGGCCGGTTCAGCACGTCGAGCGGCACCAGCAGCGCGCACAGGGAGACCACGTAGAGCGCGCCAGGGATGACGAGTGGGTCACTAAAGGGCCACTTGAGCGAGTACATGAGCAGAAACACCAGCACGAAGACCACCATGGCCGTGGCCGACGTGCAGATGGCCGCCGGGCTCAGACAGGTCTCCCTGTCGAAGCCCAGAGCGCGCACGTAGTCGATGTTGGTCTTTTGGCACACGAAGACCACGACGCCCCAGAGGAACCACACGAGCGCCAGCAGCAGCGGCGGCCTAAAGTACACATGGCTCTCGTTCACGAAGGCGCCCAGCCCCATGGCGAGCGCGAGCACGCGGGCGCTCCAGCGGTCCGGCCGGCGGCCCCACGCGCGCAGCGCTCGCTCGGCGCCGCGCGCCTCGCGCGGGCCGCCGGCGGCCGCGGCGGCAGTCTCGTCCTCGCCGGCGCCCTCGCGCTCGCCCTCGCCCTCGCCCTCGCCGCCGCGCCGCCGCGCCGCCGTGCCGCGCAGCGCGGCTGCACCTGGGCGCGGCAGTTGCCCTCGCGCGCCGCGCGCCGCCGCCCGAGCCCGCCTGCGCGCGCCGTCGTGCGGCGCTGCCGCTGCGGCGCGCCCGCCGCCGGTGCCGCCGCCGCGCCGCCGCCGCGCCGCGCCGCCGCCGCCGCCGCCGCCGCCCGCGCCGCGACCGCCGCGCGCGCTGGGGTTCCAGGTTAGCTGGGCGTCGAGCGTCGCCGTGCTCAGGCTCACTGTCAGCGCGGGCTCGGACTAGCTAGCTAGCTAGTTAGAGCGCGGCGAGCGCGGCTTGGACGGCCGCGACGACGGCCGCGAGGACGACTGCGGCGCTGCCCGCGGCCACGGCGGGGCTGGCGGCCCGCTCGCCTACGAGAACCGACGACGCAGCATGTCTTTGACAGGTGAAGAGCTTGAGAAGACTGCAAGTCCGCGGCGAACCTGGCAGGTCTTGCACGACGCAGCACGAGGGTCTCGTAGTCTGCGGCCAGCTCACACGAGCGCGTCATCCGCGCGATGCAGCTCAGCCAGGGGCTCTTGGCTGGGCAGCCAGCCGGTCGGCTGCCGAAGAGCGAGCTAGAGCTAGAACTTGCAAGTAGCGAGTTGCTGGCTGGCTGGTTGGCTGGCTTGCTTGCTGCTGCAGATCAGATCGTCAGCCGGCCCAGCCTGAGGCCCGTGCTTTTGCTCTTGCTCGCACGGCCAGGGGAAACTCGCGGCGGCACGGCTCGCACGCCGAGAGCCTCGCCTTCCTCCCGGCGCAGTCAGCGGTCGGCAGCTCGAGTCCCGGCGCGGCGCGGCGCGCGCGGCCTGCTGCGTGCCCGCGGCGCGCCTGGTCCAGGAGACAGCGCGCAGGGACCTGCGGCCGGTCCCGGTCCCGCGGAGCGGTACGGCGCGGTTTCGAGCAAGCGGGCACTGCTGCTCTGCAGGCCGCAAGTGGCGTATAGGCGCTGCACAGAGGGAGAAAGAGAGGGAGAAGTCGAGAAAGAGAGAAGCCACTGTTTTAAAATTAAAATTAACTATCAGCCAGAGCAGGCTGGCGCTTTTGATTTTTGAAAAAGACGCGAGACAGGCTGACAGGGAGACAGACAGACAACGCAGCGCGCGAGATCGGCGCGCGGCGCGGCGCGGAGGCCGAGCGGCGCGGAGGGCCGCGGCGGCGGCCGCGCGGCGCAGCGGAGAGCACCGCAGCGGAGAGCACCGCAGCGCAGCGCGGCGCGGCGCGGCGCAGGCGAGGCCCATCGGCGATCTCGTGGGCCGGCATCGCGAGGCGGCGGCTACGCGCGCGCGTTTGAACGGGCCCGCGCAGCAGACACGTGGACGGCGAGCGCGAGCGCGAGCGCGAGCGCGGCGACGCGGACGCGGACGCGGACGCGGACGTAGACTCAGGCGCTAGATCTGGCGCTGGCTGGCGAGCGAGCGAGCGAGCGAGCATGGCAGAGGCGACCGGCGCCCGCGTGTGGGTACGCGACGAGCGCGCCGCGTGGACGCGCGGCGTGGTGGAGGCGCGCGAGGAGACCAGGGACGGCAAGTGGAGGTTCCGCGTGCGCAAGGAACCCGTCGCGGAGGAGGACCTCGTGGACAGCGACGAGGAGGATGACGGGCTGGCGGCCGGCGGCGAGGACGTCGTGGAGATCGTGGGCGCCAGCAAGGAGCTGTCGGAGCACGATGACCTCTTCCTGTGCAATCAGTTCGAGGACGCGCGCACGCTGGCAGACGTGGAGGACCTGACGTGGCTGACGCACCTGCACGAGCCGTCGATCCTGCAGGCGCTGCATGATCGGTTCCGGCGCGACCACATCTACACCAACACGGGGCCCATTTTGCTGGCGGTGAACCCGTTCAAGCAGCTCAAGCTGTACTCGCCGGACCTGCTGGAGATGTACTACAGCACGGGCCTGCTACGATCGCAGGGGCTGGAGGCGCCGCAGATGCCGCCCCATGTGTACGCCACGGGCGACGCGGCGTACCGCAACCTGGTGGACACCATGGAGGCGAGCGCCAAGAACCAGAGCATCCTGGTGAGTGGCGAGTCTGGCGCCGGCAAGACGGAGAGCACCAAGTTCATCATGCAGTACCTGGCAACGGTGGCGCGCGACGACGCGGCGCGCGACGGGCAGAAAATCGCAGACCAGGTGCTGCAGTCGAACCCCATCCTCGAGGCCTTTGGCAACGCGCGCACGAACCGCAACGACAACAGCTCGCGCTTCGGCAAGTTCATCGAGATGCAGTTCAACGCCAAGGGCCACCTGGTGGGCGCGCGGATTGTCACCTACCTGCTGGAGAAGGTGCGCCTGGCCAAGCAGGCCACGGGCGAGCGCAACTTCCACGTCTTTTACCAGCTCTACCGCGGCGCCCCCGAGGAGCGCCTGGGCGAGTGGCACGTGCCGGAGCTCGAGGACTGCGGCATCACGAACCAGAGCGACTGCTATGAGCGCAAGGACGGCGTCGACGACGAGAGCCAGTTCGAGCGCATGTGGAAGGCCATGGACACGATGAACTTCTCCGAGGACGAGAAGACCGAGCTCATGCGCACCGTCTCCGCCGTCATGAACCTCGGCAACCTCGCATTTGTGCCGGACCAGGGCAAGGCGGCCGGCGACGAGGACGAGGCCGCCGTCATGGACGATGGCAACCGCAACAGCGTGACCTCGCTCACCGCCTGCGTGGACCTGCTCGGCGTGGACGAGGACGCGCTCGTGCGCGCGCTCACCACGCGCCGCATCAAGGTGGGCGCCGACTGGATCAGCAAGCGCCTCAACGTCGGCGAGGCGGCAGACGCGCGCGACGCCCTGCTCAAGACCATCTACTCGCGCATGTTCGACCACGTCGTGCGCCGCGTTAACGAGAGCATCCAGGTCTCGGCGCGCGTCAAGACCAACAGCATCGGCGTGCTGGACATCTTCGGCTTCGAGGTCTTTGAAGAGAACTCCTTCGAGCAGCTCTGCATCAACTACGCCAATGAGACGCTGCAGCAGCAATTCAACCAATTCGTCTTCAAGCTCGAGCAGAAGGAGTACGAGAAGGAGAAGATCAAGTGGTCCTTCATCGATTTTCCAGACAACCAAAAGTGTCTCGACCTCATCGAGGCCAAGCCCATCGGCCTGCTCTCGCTGCTCGACGAGCAGTGTCTCTTCCCCAAGGGCAACGACAAGAGTCTGGCCGGCAAGTTCTACGAGCTCCTCGCCGAGGTCCCGCGCTTTTCCGCCTCGTCCAAGGAGAAGGTCCAGTACAAGTTCACCGTGGAGCACTACGCCGGCAACGTCTGCTACGACACCGCCGGCTTCGTCGCCAAGAACAAGGACCAGCTTTACGAGGAGGCGCTCGCGCTCATGCAGACCTCGCGCGACACCTTCCTCGCGGCGCTCTTCCCTGCCTCGGAGAGCGGCGCCGCGGCGGCGGCCGCCAACAAAAAGGGCGGCGGCCGCTCCATCCAGTCCAAGACGCTCGGCTCCCAGTTCAAGGACCAGCTCGCCGACCTGCTCAAGACCATTCGCAGCACCTCGCCGCACTACGTGCGCTGCCTCAAGCCCAATGACAAGGCGGCGCCCGACACGCTCGTGCGCAAGCGCCTGGTGGACCAGCTCCGCTACGGCGGCGTGCTCGAGGCCGTCAAGGTCGCGCGCGCCGGCTACCCGGTGCGCATGCTCCTGGCCAACTTTGTCACGCGCTACTTTATGCTCTCGGACAAGCCCATCAAGGTCGCTCACGCGCGCGCCGACCACGACGGCAAGCCCGCCACGCTCGCCATCGTCGAGGCGCTCAAGCTCGAGCACGAGGTCGAATTCCAGATCGGTCGCACCAAGATTTTCCTGCGCAAGGGCGCCTACGAGCGCATCGAGGACGAGCGCCTGGCCGCCATGAAGGCCGCCGCCACGCGCATCCAGGCCATCGGCCGCGCCTATCCGCTCTGGGCCCGCTACCGGACCTCGCTGCGCGCCGCGCGCAAGATCCAGCCCATCGCGCGCGGCTTCCTCGGCCGCCAGCGCGCGCGCTTCCTGCGCGCCACGGCCGCGGCCACCCGCATCCAGGCTGCCGCCCGCCGCCGCAGCGCGCAGCGCCAGCGCCGCGCCGCCCTGCTCGCGGTCTGCCGCCTGCAGCGCGCCTACCGCGCCTACAGGGAGCGCCTGGAGCGCCTGGAGCGCCTGCGCGGCGAGAGCCTGCAACGTCTCCAAGCCTGGTGCCGCGGCCTCCCGCTGCGCCGCGCCTACGTGGACCAGCGCCTCAAGGTCATTGTTGTGCAGAAGATGGTGCGCCGCAAGCTCGCGCGCCTCCAGCTCAAGCGCCTGCGCGAGGAGGCGCGCCAGGTCGGCTCGCTGCAGACCAAGATCCACGACCTGCAGAAGCGTGTCGCCGACCTCGAGGACGAGCTCCAGCACGAGAAGGACGCGCACGAGGCCCTCAAGCAGGCCTCGGCTGCCGTCGAGGCCGACGCCGACCTCGCCGCTGAGCTCGCCGAGGCGCGCGCCCAGATCGAGGCCGACCAGGCCGAGCTCGCCAAGCTGCGCGCCGCCGCCGACGCGCATGCCGCTGCAGACGCTGCCCAGGCGCAGGGCGCCGCCGACGCCGCGGCCGATCTCCAGCGCACCTGCGATGCGCAGTTGCGCGAGATCGAGCAGCTGCGCGCCGAGCTCGAGGAGGCCAACCAGAGGGCGACCGCTGCCTCCGCCGCCGCCGCCGCCGCCGCCGCTGCGGCCTCCACTGCAACAGCGACCGCCGCCCCGGCCACCTCGCCGGGTTCCGACTTTCGCGAGGACAAGGAGGGCGACGAGGAGGTCTTCCGCCCCAACGGCAAGGCCAACGAGCAGGAGGGCGATCTCATCGCCGACCAAAAGGCCGAGATCCACCGTCTCTCCACCCAGGTCGACCAGCTCCAGCGCCAGCTGGCCGAGGCCAATGCCACCGCTGCTGCCGCTCTCGACGCCGACTCCGACGTTGACATTGTGCGCCGCCTTTCGGAGCAGGTCGCGCGCCTGCAGACCGAGCTGGCCGAGGCTCGCGACGCTGACGTCGTCGAGGAGACTTTCGCCGGCGCCACCACCACAGACGCCGCCGCCCCGGTCTCCCACATCGACCGCACGCCGCCCGACGCGCGCATGCAGGCTCTCCAAAAGGAGGTCGCTGATCTGCAGGAGGAGAAGGAGGTCATCATTGAGCAGCTGCGCGAATTCACTGAGAAGATGATGGACGCGGAGAACCGCGCCAACGACAATCACCACGAGGGCGTCAAGCTCCGCAAGGCCAACCGCGACCTCCTCGAGAAGCTCCAGAATATGGAGACGCTCTCTGAGCAGGCCAGCAGCGTCAAGATCAAGCTTGCGCGCCGCCTCGAGGGCCTCATCCTCGAGAACCGCACGCTGCGCCAGGAAATGAACGACTACGAGGGCACCATTGCCAAGCTCACCCAGGAGAACCGCCTCCTTGCCTCGCGCAGGTAGCTGAGCAAGCTACCTCTGATTTCTGTCCACCGTCCCCCCCCCCCTTCCCTTTGCTCTGCACAAAGCTGGAATGATGATACCTGGTACAAACAGCAACAAATCTCTTTGTTTGACAAAACAAATCTACGCGCCGAGCAGGGCGCGGCACAGATCCGCCATTTGCTCAATCGGCCCCAACGCGCTCACGCTCAATGCTAGACTCTCCGCGCTTGGCACGAAAGAGAGCACGTCGCCGCCTGCGTCCGCTCCGCCTTCTTGCAGCTCCCAACCTAGCGTTGAAAGCACATTGCGTGCGCCAAGCACGCTACCGATGGCCTCGCGGAACTTGCCGTTGTTCACGCGCAGTCGCTGGAACTTGACCTCGCTAGGGTTTCTGACGACGTTGCGCAGCACGCGGCCGAGCATCTCCAGTGCACGCAACGCGCTCCCAGCCTCGTTGCGTTCCACAACCTGGCCCACCGCGTCTCGCACGCGCTGTTCTAGGGCCTCGTCGAGCACGACAGGAAAGTCGTCCGTGCTGGAAGTATTCAATGCACCGTCCTGTGCGCCAACTGTGTCGTCCTTGGCCGCCTCGTCGCTTGGCTTTTGCGAGTCGGCATGATCCTCGCGAGCGATCGATCCTTGGTACGCCTGCTCCTCTTGCGCGACCCCCTCGCCTACGTCATCGCTGGATTCCGCGACCATTTCGGTTTCCTCATTTTCACCCAGCCCCTGCTCCAGCTGCTCTTGGTCCTGCCATTGCCGGTCCGTTTGCTCTTGTCCAGAAGCTTGCTCAGGCGATAGCTCTCCCTGAGCTTCTCGCTTTTCTGCAGCCCGAAGCTGCGCAGCCAAAGCGGCGGCCTCGCGAGCAGACGCGGCAGGAGCGGCGTGATCGTGGTCGCCTCCGAGGCGATGAACTCCACCCTCTGGACGCTGCTGGCTGCGCGCCGCAGCGGCACGGGCGGCCTGGAGAGGCGCGACAGTAGGCCCTGCGCCCCCGACGGCGCGCGCGCCGGACGTGCGCCAGTCTAGCTCGCCATGCTCGCGCTCGATCTGGCGCATGAGTTGGTAGAAGTCGGCATCATGCTCAGAGTGCACCATGTGCGCGAGCTCGTGGCAGAGAACTTTGCGCACCTCGGCGTACTTGCGAAAGCCGCGCAGGTCATCGGTGCGTAAACGCAGGGAGATTTCCTGGCCCTTGTTGATGTTCACGCCCAGCACGCAGACCGGGTCCACGCCGACCTTGCCGTCAGGGTACATTTCGCTCAGCACGCCCACGCACCAGCGGTGTTTGCGCATGACCGCCACGAAGCCGGGCTCCGTTCCGAGGCGCTCCAGGATCTCCCTCGCGCGCGCCGCGTCCGCGAACTGCGGCAGCGCGCGGTAGCCGTGGAAGCGCCAGTCGGTCTCGGCGGCCGCGCGCATGCGCGTCTCGCGCTCGCGCTGGTCAGAGAGGCGCTCGTGCTCGCGCATCACCTCGTCGTAGTCCACGTCCAGGTCGTTCCACACCTGCTTGCCCACGCCGCCCGCGGCGGCGGCCTCCTCCGCGGCGCGCACGGCCTCCAGCTCGGCGTCCGTGCTGCCGAAGAGCTGCAGCTGCGCCTCGGCGTCGCCGTCCTCGCCGCCCACGGCCGCGAGCAGCTGCGCGTCGTCCTGCACGCGCCGGCCGCCGCGGCCCACGAGCTTCTGCTGCGCCTCCGCCACGCCCGTCAGCTCGCGCAGCCGCGCCTGCAGCGCCGCCAGCCCGCCCTCGCGCGCCGCGCGCGCCGCCAGCGCCTCGCCGCGGAACCGCACGCGGTACTCGCGCTCGTGATCGCCCGCCATGCCGCCGAGCGCGCGTAGAGCGCGCGTGCGGGCCCGCGCGCCGGCCCGAGTTGCCGCTCTGCCGCGCCCGCGCGCCGCGCGCCGGAGCGTCGCGAAGCCGGGCGCGCTCGCCGGAGCCGCCGAGCCCGAGCGCCGACCTCGGGTTGTCGGCGAGCCCGAGCGAGCCTGGCCCTCGGAACAATGGAACAATTGTGGTGCTTCTGCTCCGCAGCGCAGAGTCGTGCTCGCTGAGCTGCTCATCAGGAGCGGCGCTTGCGAGCTTGCGAGCTTGCGAGCCCGCGAGCACGGTCGCAGCGCAACTCTCTGCGCGCGCTGACTGTAAGTTTGGTAACCAGCGCCGGTCGGTCCTGGGATCATTCGAGGCAGCGGCGCGGCCAGCGGCCAGCGGCTCCGGGAGGAGGGGACAATGCTCTAGACGCTCCGCTCAGGCGCCGTGCGGCGCCCACGCGCACTGCAAGGTGCGGAAGCGGTTTGTGAAAAAGGACGCGACAGAGAGGTGCGAAGCGTAAGTACACCATGCTTTTCGTGTGGTGGTATCCAATGTCGTGGCGATTCATGGTCGTGGCGATGCATGCTGGTACCCCGCCCACGCAGAGGCGCAGGCTGGCACAGGCTGGCACAAGCTGGTCACGAGCCCAACGAAAGGAAGGTGTCTTCGCTGGTAGCAAGGAGCTTCTCTTGAGCATAGCTTACAGTACTTGAAGGAGGCCCATGATGAGCGCAGGGTCGGGCGGGCCGGGTTGTCGCCCATTTATTCATCTGCCAATCTCGTCATCGAAGGAGGCTCAGCTCGGCCATCTTGGCGGCCAGGAGGACCTCCTGCTCGCACTGTACGCGATGCAGCCTCTCGCGGGCCTTGGCGCGCTCGCGGTCGAACTTGTGCCGCAGGAAGCGCTTGGCGGCCGGCGTGGAGGCCTCGAGCTCCCACTGTGCCTCGCGGCGCTTCTCGGCTTTTACCTCGTCCTCGACGAGCGCCTGCACGTGCTCCTGCTGCTGGCGCTGCAAGCGGAGCAGCGTCTCGCGCCGTTGCGCCTTCTCGCGTGCTGCGCGGTCCGCGGCCTTCGCCGGGGCACGCTCCTCGCGCTCGCGCACACGCGCCTCGCGCGCCAGCAGGATGGTTTCGCCCGTCGCCGCGTCGAACACCACGGCCGGGTTCTGCATCACGCCGCGCCCAGGCCCGCCCCCGCGCGCCGCTTGGCGCCCGGCGCGGTTCTGTCTCTGCTGCTCTGCTGCGCAGACTGCGTCAATCCATCCCATCCCATCTCGCAGAGTGTACATAGTGTCCAGTTCGCCGCGCCGCCGCGCACGCGCCCCGGGGCGAGCCCCGCCGCGCAGGCGAGCGCAGGCGAGCGCGACGCGAGCGCGACGCGACGTGCGCGTGCGCGGGGAAGGCTTGCGCGTTGTGGTCTGCGTCAGTCAAGTTTTGGTCAGATGTGCTCGCGCCGAGTCGCGCGCGCGTCTCGTCCCTGCGTCAATGCGGGCAAAAGCGAACCATCGAGGGGATATGCCCTCGGGCAGACTCGGTGATCATCATCAAAGCTGGTGTTAGGGTAGTGCTTTCAGGGCCTCCGGCTGGCTGCGAGGCCGGCTAACTTAGGAGAACTGCGAGGAGAGGGAGCTCTGCAGAGAGGCCATCCAGTCGTCATCGCCGGACTTGGCCCCAGTTCCGGCAGCGTTAGAAGCAGCTCCTGCACCAGCGGCAGAAGCAGCAGCAGCAGCACCAGCACCAGCACCAGCACCAGCAGAAGTGGTCTTCTCCTCCACTGACTTGCTGGGCCGGTGGCGAAAGGATGCGTTGAGGAGCTCGCGTAGCTCGTCCTCGCCGTCCAGGTCGGCCGCGGCCTTGGGCGAGAGCCTAGGCGCGGGAGGGGACTCCACGGGTGTACTACGCGGCGGTGGCGCGGGAGGGGACTCCACGGGCGTACGCGGCGGTGGCGCGGGAGGGGACTCCACGGGCGAACGCGGCGGTGGCGCGGGGGGCGCTTTGGGTGGCGCCGACGCCGGCACAGGCACAGGCTCTGCCGTGGGCGTCTCCACAGGCTCGGGCGCTGGCACTGGCGTCGGGGCCTCCACAGGCTTGGGCATCTTCTCCTTCTCCTCCTCCTCCTCCAGCGGCTTGGGCGAGGCTAGAGGCGAAGGCTTGGACGCCATCTCCTCAACCGGCTTTGGAGACTCCGACGGGGAAGGCGTGCCGACGTTTTCGCGCTGACTAAAGGACCGCTCCAGGGACTGGGTGATGTCGTCATCCGTGACGCGCGTCGGCCCACGCGAGCTGCGACGCGAGGTGTCGGGTTGGGACGCTGTCGAGGACGCCGCTGAGAAAGGAGCCTCGTCGGCCTCGGGCTCTGTAGGCGGCTTGGCCGAAGGCGGGCCCCGCGCGCCGCCGGGGAAGATGGACGCGAGAGCCGCGCTCCGGGCGGCGATGGAACCGGGCTCCGGCGGGGCGCTTGCAGCGGCCGGCGGCCCGCGCGGAGACCCGCGCGGCCCGCCAGGCATCATTGCCCCAAGCGCCGCACTACGAGCTGCGATGGACCCGGGCTCGCGCGGCTTGCCGCCGCCCCCCGGAGGGCCGCGGGGCCCGCCCGGCAGCATGGCGCCAAGTGCAGCGCTGCGCGCGGCGATGGAGCCAGCGGCAGGTCCGCGTGGCGGGCCGCGCGGTCCGCCGCCGCCGCCGGGGAAGATGCCCTCGAGCGCCGCGGCCCGATTCGCGATGCCACCGCCTGCGCCGCCCCCAGCGCGCTTCTGGAGCATCGCAGCGAGGTCGCCGGCTGCTGGCCCGCGCGGGCGCGGCCCGCCAGCGCCCATGAACGGACGAGGCGCGCCGGCGCCGGCGCCGGCGCGAGCGGCAGACGGCGGCGGATCGTCGCAGTACGCGCGGTGGCGCTTCTCGTCACCGCGCAGCGCGCCCTTCTCCTCCTTCTTGATGAGCTCGGAGAGCTTCTCCTGCACGTTGCGACGCCACTTGGCCTTGTCCCCGGTGGGGTCGTTCGCGAACTCCTCCGGACTGGCGGCGTAGATGGCGCGCTGCTCGACGATATCAAGGCCCTGCGGGTTGTACTTGTTGGTGAAGTCGCCGTAGTGGATCTTGGCGATGTCGTCCGCCGTGAGAAAGAGCAGGCGCAGGACCTTTTGCGTGTGGATGCGCGAGGCCAGCGCAGGCTTGAGACCGCACTTGTCCACGAGCGCAGCCTTGCTCTTGTTGAAGTACTCCGGCTTGATGATGCGCTTCATCTCTTCGAGCGCAGCAAGATTCTTGGGCTTTTGGTCTTCCTCCCACTTGCGCAGCTTCTCCAGCTCGCGCTTCTTGTAGTCCGGATGGTTGCGCACAATCTGGTCGTACTTTTCGAACTGGTTCTGCGCCTCGAATTGCTCCTTCTCGTCCTCGGTGCTCATGATGCGCTGCACGGCATCCTTCATGCGGCGTTCCGCCTCGTCCAGCGTCAGGTCCAGATCGTTTTCGTCGATGTTGGCCGGCAGGTACTCGCGCACCCTGCGCAAGCGGTCCCGCAGGCGCTCCATCTCTGCACGCACGGCCTCATCGGGCGTATCGTACACGGCGGGCGGCGGCGTCGGAGGCGACTCGGGCGTGCGGTCAGCCTCCTCCTGGAGCCGCCGCTTGCTCGCCTCGCGCTGCTTTAGCTCCTCCTGATACCGCTTCGCCTCGGCCTGATACTCCTCCATGCGCCGCTTCGCATCCAAGAGCTCCTTGCGCATGATCTCCATGGCGTCTGCCTGGCTCGTCGGCTCTGGCGTGCCGCGGCCCTCGCCGCCATCCTCCGCGCTCGTGTCGTAGTCCGGCGACGTCTGCGACGGATGCGACGCCAGGTCCTGGGCCTCGGCGTCATCCTCCATGGTCACCGGCGGCGCCACGACCCGGAGCCCGCCGGGCCGCAGCGGCAGCGCTGGGGGCTCCTCCTCGTCTTCGTCCTCGTAGTCCACCCCGCCGCCGACGCCGCCCCCCGCCATGTACGGCGGCGTGTCGAGGCCATCCTCCTCTTGCTCCTTTCCTGCCTCAAACCCCGGCCCGTCCACGGCCCCAAGCGAGTGCAGCGCCAAGTCCGTGCGCGGCGGCGGCGGCGGCGGCGTGCGCGACGGCGAGACCGACCTGCGCGGCTGCGACCGGCGCTCGTCGTCACCCATGAGTCGAGAGAGCGCCTTTCCGCTCGCCGTGCCGGGCACGCCGCCGGCGCTCGAGGCGGCGTCGTAGGCGGGCAGCACCTCGTCCGAGCAGACGGCGCGGCCGGCAGCGGCAGCCGCGCGCGCGCGCTCCACAAACACGCGAATGCTATCCACCATGGACACCATGGCCTCCAGCTGCTGTGGCTCCTTGGTCGCCTTGGAGCCGCGTCGCAGCTTGGGCCCCTTGGCGCTGGCGCCCGACTTGGAGCCCAGCGAGGCGATGAGCGTAAACACGAGGGTACACGTGTTGGGCTCCACAGCGGGCAGCACGAGCAGGCCAGAGCCATCTAAGATGAGCCCACGCACCGGCGCGTCCGGATGGTCGCTCCTGGAAGCCACCTCGGCCATGAGGTGGTCCACGGACAGGAGCGTCCGCACGCCCACGCGCCGGCCGTTGTGCTCGTGAAAGCCGTAGTGGCTCCGGTACACAAAGTCGCGCGGCGTCTTGGACTCAGGCAGCAGGTGGCACGAGCGCGACACCGTGCACAGCGGCAGCGAGGGGTAATCGTAGGCCTCCTCCGCACCGTTCGAGGTCCGCGGCCACACCAACCGCAGCACCTGGCCGTGCAAAAAGGTGCCGTCGAGCATCGACATGCGCCGCAGCATGACGCTCGTGTCGGCCATGATGAGCAGGCCCATGACCTCGTTCATGTCGGCCGCCACCACGGTTGTGGCGCGCAACGCCGTCGCCTCGATTTCCCTGCCCTCCGAGAACGCCTTGCACGAACCTACGCTATACGAGCTGCCGTGCATGAGATTCGACGAGGTCGCGCCGTAGGCGGACCTGTTCACCGTGCGCCAATCCACGGCGTTGCCGGTTGCCACCGCCAGGAGCGCATGCACGCCTGTGGACGCCTCCAAGGATTGCTGCTCGTCCCACTGCGGCGACCGCGTGATCTTGACCTCGAAGTGGAGCTGCACGTTTGGCTCGTACCGGTTCTCCGGCAGGTGGCCACCGTGATTGTAGCCGCCGCCGTAGCTCACGTTGGCAGGGTGGCCGCCGCTGGACCGCCGCCGTAGGCCGCCGGCACTGCCGGGCTCGCTCCCCTCGGCGCTGGCGCCGTCCGAGGAGCCCGCCTGCTGCGACGCCTTCTTCTTGCCAAACCCTTTGGAGAAGAGCCCGAACCGCTTGCCGCTGCTCCTGCTGCTGCGCCTCTCCGTGCTCGTGGAGCTCCCGTTGTCCCACAGGTCCGCGCCAGACGGCTGGCTCGCGGTCCGCGGCAGCGACAGCTCGGACCCGCCTGCGCCGTTCCCTGGCGACCGCATCATCTCCGAGACCGCCACCTGCAGCTTCCGGATCTTCACGGTGTTCATGCCGATCCTCCTGAGGTCCTCCTCGTGCGACGACATGAAGAAGAGGTCATCCAGCGAGCTCACGCCCAGCGTGCCCAGCCCCGCCTTGAAGTCCTCCAGCCCATGGTCCAGCAGAAACGCCTCCGTGGACGTGTCCATGCTGGCGGACGGTCCACCCGCGCCGCTCGCGCCGCGCCGCCGCCGCCGCGCGCGCGCGCGCCGCTCCGCCGGGCCGCCGGCTGGGTCTGCGCGCGCGGCGGTGGCTGGCCCGCGCCGCCACCGATTCCGCACTTGCGCGCGCCCATTCTGCACTTGCGCCGCCATTCCGCACTTGCGCGCCGCTGGTTCTTGGACTCGCCGCAGCTGCACATGCTCAAGCTCGTGTGTTGCTTCATGTTCGAGTTGCGGCTGCTGCTGCTGCCGCTGCGCTGGTGCTGGTGCAGGTGCTGGTGCTGGTGCTGGTGCTGGTGCTGGTGCTGGTGCTGGTGCTTCACAGTCAGGTGGTGGGACTGGTATACTGGTGCTGCTCCGGTCGCTGCTGCAGTTGTTCTTGCTTTTGCTCATACAAATCATCATACAAAGGGCATGAGGATGATGAGCATGGGGCGGCATCTGTTGGGGGTGCTGTTCAAGGCTTGAGTGGTGGCCAGGCTAGAGCTACTAGCTCTCTACTAGAGCCAGTAGGCCTAGCTAGACGCGCGAGCAAACGCCCTCGTGCAAGGAGCTCGCTCATGGTCGGGACATTGAACTCTGGCCAGACAGCGACTTTGCTGCACTGCGCTGCAGCGCAGTGGTGCGTACGGTGAAAGAAAGGCGGTCGCCTGGGGGATGGAAGCCTTGCAAGATACTTTCGAGACAAGCACGTTATTTTGTTGCAAGTTGTTGACCTTTGAGAGGAGGGCAAGCAAGAGCGGAATTTTCAAAGAGTACATCACATCACATCACAGTGGCCGGCGCGACAGCTCAAAGGAAGACCTCCTCCGGCCTAGGCTCAAGGCGCTCTCGCAGGCTCGCAATCTGAGCCTTGAAGACGGCTCTGGTCACGCGCACGTCCTCGGCGAGCTCCTTGATGTCCTTGTGCAGCGCGTCCACGTGCTCGCCCACGCGCGCCGCTTCGCGGCCCACCTCGGCCGCCTGGGCCGCCGTTAGACGCTCCCCGATGCGCGAGGCGGCGACGGCGGGAGGCGCGCGGCTGCGGCTTGCGGGGCTGCGGCGTGTCGAGCTGCCGCCCGCCGTCGGCGAGGACTCGCTCGCGCCCGAGCCGGCGGGCCGCCACAGCGGCCGTTGCTCGCCATGCCGCCGCCCGCCAACCTGCTGCTGCTGCTCACCGTGGCCACGCAGCAGCGCGCGGGGCGCATGGTCTAGGAAAGCCTGCGCAGACTCCATGTAGAAGGACCCCTGCGCGCTCATCGTCGCCGCACCGCCGCGCAACCTCGCCGCGCTCCGTCTGCTTGCTTGTTGGGGTACTGTAAAACACTCGGATTTTGCCATCTGCGCGATGATACAGAGAGACAGACAGACGAAGAGACAGACGAAGAGACGAAGAGGCAGACAGAGAGACAGACAGAGAGACAGAGAGACAGACAGACAGACAGACAGACAGACAGACAGACAGACAGACAGACAGACAGACAGACAGACAGACAGACAGACAGACAGACAGACAGACAGACAGACAGACAGACAGACAGACAGACAGACAGACAGACAGACAGACAGACAGACAGACAGACAGACAGACAGAAGACAGACAGACAGACAGACAGACAGACAGACAGACAGACAGACAGACAGACAGATAGACAGACGGACAGCACAGCACATCAAGGCCATGACATTGCTTCCACGATGGCAAGGCGGCAGTCTTAAAGTCAGGCCGCTGACGACCTCGATGAGCTGGGCGTTCGACCGGGAAGAGCAAAATCTCGCCCGTGGCGGTGTGGCAGTCAAAGCCAACTCATTAATATGGAATCACTCTGTTTCAGAGACCCTGCATGCTGCCTCTCTCTCCAAATATGCGATGTACGGCTTCTTGTAGTTCGGACTCGCCAGGGGCTGACTTTAGCTCTTCATCAGAGCTGGAACACGCCAGCTTAGAGCCCCCTGGCCAATTTCATCGCCGCCAAACTTGGGCCAGGTAGCCAGCCTTTCACAGCTGACATCGACATCTCCAAGTCACGCCAGGCATCGTGTCACCACCTCCCCTGCTCTCAGGAAGCCTCCTCCTTCACCTGACCCAAGGGCGCCTCTTTTCACCTCTCTCCTCTTCCGGTGCGCAATTGCGTCCACTTGCGTTCAAAGGCGTCTCTCTGCCGCTCCATGCTTGCGAGCGCTGGCGAAAGCGCCAGCCAGCTGGTTCGCCTCAAAAATCAACGTGGCGGTTCGCCTCAAGTTTCAAGTTTCGGCAAGCGGCGCACACGTAGGGCGCGTGGCGCTCAGGGGAAAAAAACCGTCACATCAGGCACAGGTCGTCCACGCGCACAGCGCCGGCGTCAGCGGCGTCGCCGAGCGCGCGGTTGCAGAGCGGAGCGGGGCGGGGCGGGCGCCGCTGGCGGGGCGGCCACCAAACACACGTCGCGCGCGCCAGGCGCGCGACCGACTGACTCTCGTGCGTGCAGCCGGCCGGCCTGCGAAGGCGCAGGCTGCGCTGCGCTGCGGCGCGTGCTTGCGTCCGGCCGGCTCGGTTCCATCGCTCGCTCGCTCGCTCGCTCGCTCGCTCGCTTGCTCGAAGTTGCGACGGAGCTACCAGTCGGCCGTGCAGCAGCCAGTCGGCCTGGCGTGCTAGTCGGCCTCCCTCGCTCACATGGAGGCGGCCTTCGCCGAGTGGGCGCCCTCGCACAGAGGCGCTCCTGCGAGCGGCGGCAGCAGCAGCAGCCACAGTCCGCTGCCGCCGCCAGGCGGGACGCACGGCCTCGGCCTCGGCCTCGGCCTCGGCCTTGGGTCGCTGCCCAGTGCGAGACCAGCGCAGGCGGCCGCAGTCGCGACGTCTGCGGCGGCCGCGGCCTTCGCAGAAGCAGCCGCGGCGGCGGCAGCCACCACCGCAAGCCCGTCCAACCCGGCACAGCTGCTGCGCCAGCAGCAGCAGCAACAGTACCAGCAGTACCAGCAATACCAGCAGCAACAGCAGCAGCAGCAGCAGCAGCAGCAGCAGCAGCAGCAGCAGCAGCAGCAACAGCACCGACAAGAACAACAGTCGCAGCGCCAGCAGCACAAGCACAAGGCGCACCACCACCTGCCAAGCGCCGACCTGGGGGCGGTCGCGCTCGGCGGCAACGGGAGCGGCGGCCGACGGCGGGGTCGCGAAAACCAGCACCACAACCCGCTGGAGCACGAGGCCGGTGGCGCGGAGGCCAGCTCCGGTCTTGGCGGGTCTCCGGGTATCAACGGCGGCAGCAGCAACCCACGTGCCATTCTTCCGCACGGGACGCCCATCAAGACGCGCGTGAGGGGACTTCACGCCAAGGTGGAGAGCTGCGCCATGCCAGACCTCGGCAATGCTGGCGAGAGCGGCAGCGGCGGGCCGCCCATGACCCCGCTCGCGCAGGTCTGGCAGTCCGCGTGCGGACCGGACTCGGTCCCGGCCGCCCGGACCGCCGCAGGCAGCAAAAACCACCCGCACGGCGCCACGGCAACGCGCGGCGTGCGCCGCGGAAGCCATCGAGGCCCGCTCGAGTTCTCGCGCGGGCCCTCGGCCATGGCAAACCGCCGCAATCTGACGGCGCAGGTTCAAACCAAGCTCGCCGCGTACGCGGCGCGTCCTGAGAACGACGACGAGGTGCCTTCGGGCCGGTCAGGGGTGTCCTCAGTTGGATCCCTAGGCCCTCCGCGCGGCTCGCGACCCACCGCCGGTCCCGTGAGTCCACGCCGACGCGACCGCGAGCGGGACCCAGCTGCCGAACTCGGCTCCATCGGCGCCAATGTGCGCATCCTCTGCCACGGGCGCGAGTACGCGCGACTGCACTACGCCGCCATCCACGTGCCGTGGAGTGAGGTCAGCGTACTGCGCGATGCGGCCGCCAGCACGGGCGAGGGCAAGTCAGAGCATGAGCTCATGACCGTGGAGCTGAACGACCTTCGCGGGAAGGCGGAGCCCGGCGCCGAGGACGAGGAAGAGGACGAGGACGGCGGGGAGCCGCTGTTTCGCGAGAACTTCGAGGCGTTCTTTGGCGAGGTCTTCCGTATCAACTTCGTGCCGCTCCTGCATGCCAAGTTTCATCGCAAGGGCGAGCTGGCGCGCGAAGATCTGCCGGACAACATTCGCACGCTGTTTAAGCTGCTCGTGCTGGCGGAGCGGCTGGGCGCCGAGGTCATGCACGACCTCTTCAACCGTCTCGACGAGCTCGTACGCGAGAGCGCGACCCGCGCCGCGAGCACCGGGGCCACCGAGGAGCTTGTCTCATCGTCCAGCATCCCGTTTCAGGTGGTGAGCGAGAGCTTGAGCTTTGATTTGCCGCCACCAAAGGGCTCACTGCTGGAGCGCATCACGAAGACGGCAGTGCGCGCGCTGGTGCAGGGCATTCCGACGACGCTGGCGGCGCTTCAAGGCCTGGTGGAGCTGAGCTGCGACCGCGGCCGCACCGATATGGCGTCCACGCTCTTTGCACATTCGATGCAACGCTGCCTCGAATATGCATCCCGTGCACAGCAGACTGCGCAGTCCAAGGCGGAGGCCTTCCTGCAACAGATGACCGAGCAAATTCGTGGCCAGCGGCGCGAGGAGAGCCAGCTGGCTATCTTCTCGAGCGCGCTCACGGGCGCCACTGAGAGCTTCAAGGAGAGCGTCGAGTCGCGTCTCGCCGCGCAGACGGCCGCCGCGGTGGACGCCACCTTTCGCCAGGGTGTCGTCCTGCATAAGGTGGGCATGGCGCTTGGCGGCGGCGTTCGAATCGTCCGCACGGTCGGCGACGAGCTGCGCTGGGTGCGCCCGGGCCGCCGCGAGGGCAAGTCCATCAAGCGCAAGTCGATCAAGCACATCGGCCCGGTGCAGCAGGACGCGGCGCGGCGCGCCTTTTGCATCTCGTGCCGGGGCCTCTCGCTTATCACCTTCCGCGCCGAAAACACCGAGGTGCGCGACCAGTGCGTCGCCGCGCTGCAGCGGTGGTGGCAGGCGGACCAGCTCATGCAGCAGCGCCGCGCCATGCCCGACCGCATGCACGAATTCGGCGCGGGCGGCGGCTACGGCGCTTCCTCGTCCACGCTCCCGGCGCACCTCGTGACGCCGGAGCCCACGAGCAGCGCGTCACGTGCCAGGGAGATGGCGCACATCCTTGAGGACACGCCGCTCGCCTCCCCAGTGATCGACGGTCGGCCACGAAGCATGTCTGACATCAATACTGAGGAGGGCTCCGTGGTGAGCACGAACTCGGACGAGGACGAAGACGAAGAAAGTGACGAGGACGCGGGCGGCGCGTATGCTAGCGCGACGCATACGCCTCCGCAGGGCGCGCGCGTCAACTTCGCTGTCCCCCAAAGGTCGAACATGCAGCCGAGTCCAGCCTTCACATCGACACCGCTCAGCGGGATGCTCCCACCCCCGCCGTCCGCGACCTCTTCGCAAAAGCGACAGCAGCAGCTGCAGCAGCTCGCGATGAAGCAGCAGCAACAGCAGCAACAGCAGCAGCACTTGCGGCAACCCATGCTCGCCGAGGAGGCGGAGGAAGGGGACGAGGAGGACGAGCCGGACCCGGCCACGGTTTTGGCCGAGCCGGAGTCGACGTGCCAGGACTACGTCGGGGGTGGGAGTGCGTATCACGGGCATGGGGTTGCCCATGACGCCCAAATCCCGTCCCCTCCGCGCAGCGGCGGGGGCTTGCTTTCCAAGCTCAACATTGGCATCCGAGGGCCTCCGTCGATGGGCCTGGGCAGCGGCCGGCGAAGCCCCGCAGGAGGCAGCCCGAACGGCGAGCGCTTTTCACCTGCACTTTCTTCACCACGATCGGGAGCGAGTCCTCCGTCCACCGACTCGCGCGACTCGCACCGTAGCAACATGCTCTGAGGAGCTGATTCTGATTCACAGTCACCAACCCAAACTGCTTCAAAAACCAAACCTTTACAAGTTGGAAAGCGGCCTCAAAACTGTGGCGGTGGCAACGTCACCAGGGGTGGTGAGGGGTGGTGGGGTACCACCATGGTCCTGGTAAAGTTACTAGCCCTTTTGCAGCAAAGAAAAGGTGGTAGGCCTAGTGGTGGTGGTGGTGGGGGGGGGGGGGGTTACCAGGTGTTATTCACTTCGCATGGTGCAAGTGTGATCTCCGATTTGACGTTGGAGCACATGTAATACCTTTGCTTCGTGTCCACCAGAGAGAGAGAGATAGATAGAGGAGAGGAAACAAGTGTGCCGACTCTTCGGCGCTCGCGGTATCCTGACGAAACTTTCGAGACAAGGACCGTAGCAGGGGCAATTGCATTACTCTGTGACGTTGTCTTGTTGTTGCGTGTGCTTGCTTGCGTGCATGCACTCGTTCTTCCATTCGCATGTGCATAGGTGTGTGAGATGCGTGCTTGCGTGCATGCATGTGAGAAGATGCGACTGGGCAGGCGTCTGTCCGCAGCTTTGCGCATCCTCTCACAAGTGGCACCTTCTTTTTCCCCTTCAAAGGCACCGATGCACCATTTGCTCACTGGCTCTGGGAACGGTGCATCAGATTTGCTGCTGCTGCTGCTGCTGTTGGTTGGCGGCGGCGTTCTGGTCCCGAGCGCGCTTCGCGTTAGGCCTGGCAGACTGCTTAGCCTTGGCCTTGGCAGCTTCCTCGTGCTTGAGGCGCTTGATGTGGTCCTTGTTGGAGGTGCGTGTGACCGTGGAGACGCCGTCGACGAACTTGGTGCGGAAGATGACGTTGGCGTTGTTGAACATGCCCTCCTTGAGCGAGACGACGATGAACTGAGACTGGGCAAAGTGGGTGCGGAGCATCTGGCCGATGTTTTGGGTGTGGGAGAGGTCGAGGGCCGCGTCGACCTCATCGAGAATGTACATGGGCGCGGGCTTGAAGAGGAGGAGCGCGAGGATGAGCGAAAGCGCGAGGAGAGAGCGCTGGCCGCCGCTGAGCTCAGTGAGGGACTTCTTCCAGGTCTTGCCAAAGGCGACGCGGACCTCAAGGCCATCGCGGATGGTGCCGCCCTCAGGCGGCTCGAGCTTGGCACTGGTGCCCGGGAGCAGCGTGGAGAAAATGGAGCCGAAGTCAGCGTTGACCTTCTCCCAAGAGGTCTGGAGTGCCTGGCGCGCCTTCGTGTCGAGGTCCTTGATGACGCGCTCAATGGTCTTGCGGTCCTTTTCGATGATTGAGCGCTTGCGGTTGAGGTCCTCATATTCCTGCTCGGCCTTGTCGATCATGCCCATGACCTTCTTGTTCACGTTGCGGTCCGTCTTGGACTGCGCCGCCTCGATCTCGGTGAGGCGCTTGCGGGCAGCCTGCGGGCTACGGGCCTCGAAGTCATAGTCGGTGTGCGGCTTGCCAAAGAACTGCTCCTCGGAGGCGATCCAGGGGTGGCGCTTATGCATGGCGCGCAGCTCCTTGTGCGCGTCACGCGAGTTCACCTCGATCCGGCGGGCCTCGCCCTCGAGTTCCTTGGCCTTGAGCTCGGCGGCCTGGAGGCGCTTCTCGAGCTGCGCGCGGGACTTGGCAATCTGGCCTAGCTCGGCGCGGGAGGCCTGCACCTCGGCGCGGCACTCCTCGGAAGCGAGACGCGCGGAGTCGTGTGCGGCGCGATGCTCGTCGACGGTGGCCTGCACGGCGTCAAGCTCCTCGTCGGCTGTGGCGTTCTCGGCCTGGGAGGCCTGGAGAGACTCTGTCGTGGCGGCGCGCTCCTGCTCGAGCTCCTCGATGGCGAGCTCGGCGCGGTCAACGCGGTCCTGCGCGGCCTGGTGGCGCTCCTCGGCAGCGGCGAAGCCGGTCTTGGCGGCCTGCAGCGCTTCCTGCGCTTTGAGGACCAGGTTGCTGCGCGCGGCCTCCATGTCCTTCATCTCCTCGTCCATGGCGGCGGCGTCGGCGAGCGCCTTCTCACGGCGCGCCTCGGCAGCGGCAATGCCCTCGGAGAGCTCCTGCACCGAGGCGTCGAGCGTCTCCTGCTTGTGCAGCAGCTGCGCAAAGGGCGTGGCGCTGATGCGCTCCTTGACGAGACCGAGCTCGTGGCGCGCAAAGTCAAGCTTCTCGGAGACCGAGCCAAAGGCCTTTGCGGCGGCGGCCCAGCTGGCCTGGCGGCTGCGGCCCTCGTCGAGTTCGGCCTGCAGGTCGGCGACGCGGCGCTCGAGCTCACGCAGGCTCTGCAACTGGACGAGCGCGGAGCCGCGGTTGGGCCGCGAACCGCCCGAGAGCGTGCCCTGCGGGTCAAAGGCATCGCCGTCCAGGGTGACGCTCTTGACGAGCACGCGCTTGTCGAAGGTGACGGCTCGCGCGGTGGCGAGCGAGTCGCAGACCAAAGAGGTTCCAAAGACGTACTCCATGGCGCGGGCGACCTCGTCGTCGTAGCCGACGAGCGAGAGCGCGCTAGCCGCTGAACCCTTGCGCTCCTTGGCGATCTGGCCCGCGGCCTGCAGCTTGGCGGCCGGGATGGTGCGTGCCGCGACCTTGTCGAGCGGGATGATGGTGACGCGGCGCTTGAGCTGACCCTTGTCCAGGAGCGCCTTGCCGGTCTTGACTGAGTCGACCACCACCTGGTAGAGCTTGCCGCCGGCGACGACCTCGAGCGCCGTCGCGTTCGCCGTGTCCGGGACCTGCACCAGGCTGGCCACCGTGCCTTTGACCTTGGAGCGGTCGAAGCCTGAGTGCGGGTCGCGGTAGCCAAAATCGAAGGCGACGAGTTGCGCGCGCAGCTGCTCGGCCTTGTCCTTGGCGTCGACGAGGTCCGCGGCGGCGCGCTCCATGCTGGCCTCGAGAGCGCGCGCCTCCTCATGGTCGTACTCGATGGCGGCGGCCTCGGCCTCGAGGCGCGCCACGGCGGCCGAGTGCTTCTCGAGCTCGCGCTGTGACTTGGAGTCGGAGGACTTGGCCTTGGTGACCTGGGCGGCCACGGCCTTGGCCTCCTTGCGCGCATGGTCGAGCTTGAGGCGCTGACGCGCGGCATCCGAGGCGGCCTCCTCGGCCGCCGTGCGCAGGTTGACGACCTTCTCTGCCATGGTGAGCTGCTGCGCGTCGCCGTCGCCGTCATCGCCGGCACTGTTGTCGAGGCCGGCGTTGGCAGCCTGCAGCGCCACCTGGGCGTTCTGCAGCGCGCGCTTGGCCGAGGCGTAGCCGGCGGCCTCGGCCTCGAGGCCGGCGCGCGCCTCCACGAGTTTCGTCTCGGCCGCCTCGCGCAGACCGGCGAAGGCCTCGCGCTGCTGCAGGAGCGCCTGCTGGCGCGACTGCAGCTTGTCACGCGAGGCACGCAGGTTGGCCAGCTTGGTGGAGCTCTTGACGAGACGCTTCGAGGCCTCGTCCTCCAGCTCGCTCAGCTTGTCGGCGCGCTTCTCAAGCGCACGCATAGCGTCGCCGCCGATCTCCGCTTCATTCTCGCGCAGGGTCTCGAGCGTCTCGCGCACACTTTCGGACTCGGCCTCGAGGGCGTCGCTCTTGGCCGCGGTCTCCGCCTGGAGCGCGCCGGCATCATCCACGACGCGGCGGCACTCGTAGAAGCGGTGCGCCGCGCAGAAGCGCTGCAGGCGCTCCATCTCCGTGTTTTGGCTGGCCCACTTGAGGTAGGCCTGCTTTTCGGCGCGCAGCTTGTCGAGCTTGGGCGTGATCTCCTCGGCCAGCAGCTTCTCGATCTCGTCCACCTTGCTCTGCTTCTGCTCCATCTTGCGCTGCGCCTCGCTCTTCTTGGCCTCGTACATGCGCGTGCCCACGGCCTCCTCGATCATGCCCAGAATCTCGGGCGGCTTCATGTTGAGCACCTTGGTGATGCGGCCCTGCATGATGAGGAAGTGCGGGTTGTTCACGTTCAGCTGCACCGAGTGAAAGAGGTCCTGCACCTTCTTGGCCTGCACACTGTGCCCGTTGATGAGGTACTTGTTGCGCCCGCCGATCACCACCTGCCGCGTCACCGTGATCTCGCGATCATTCTTGAACTCCACGGGCCCGCGCGAGGCGTCCGAGTTGTCGAAGACGATCGACACGCTCGCCTTGGTCACGCCCGACTGGCCCTGCTTGTACACCAGCCCCTGCAGGTTCGCCACGCGCACCTGGCTCAGCTGCGTAATGCCCAGCACGAAGCAGATCGCGTCCAGGATGTTGGACTTGCCGCTCCCGTTCAGGCCCGTGATGGCGTTGAACTGCGGGTCAAAGTCCGACACCACCGTGCGGTTCGCGTACGACTTGAACCCGTCGATCACGATCTCCTTGATGAACATTGTGCCGGCGGTTGTGCGCGCCGCGACGAGCCGCGACGAGCCCAGCCCGGCCCAAACGGGGACCGACCGAGCGCGCGCGACGGCGCTCGCCACCTCGCAGCCGCGCCGCGCCGGCCGCCGCAGCAACCCGCTCCGCCAACCGCGCGCCGGCCCCGCCGAGCCGCTGCCGGCTCGCTGCCCTCCGCGCGCGCGATCCCGCTCTGCCGCGCGTGACCGCGCGCCGTTGCAGTGATGCGCGCCTGCCCGCCGCCGCTGCCGCGCCGAGGAAAAACCGGCGGTTGCACGCCGCCGGCGAATCCCGCGACTACTCGCCCCTGGCTTCTGCCGAGTCCCCGGCGACGGCGGCCGCGGCGCCAACTTGAACTTGAAGCCCAAACGACGGCGATGGCCGGCGGCGGCGGCGGCGGCGGCGGCGGCGGCGCTGCGGCGGCAGCGGCGGCGGCGGCGGCGGCGGGCGCGGACGGAGGGGCTGCTGCGCCCGCCGCGGCCCCGGCGGCGCCCGACGCAGAGCCGGACGCGAGTCTGCGGCACGCGGCCGGCGCCGCCAAGGTGGAGCAGAGGCACGAGGAGGAGGAGGAGGAGGAGGAGGAGGAGGAGGAGGGCGGTGCGTCTGGGCACCTGGAGCATGCCTTCGTGTCGGTACGTGATGATGCTTCGAGCTAATCGTATCGTGGAGGAGGTTGCGCAGCGAGGAAACTGACGGTTCTCGCCTGCTCGCTCGCTCGCTCGCTCGCTCGCTCGCTTGCTGGGGTACAGGGGATGGTGACGAGCTTCCTGCCCTTGGTGGAGGCCTGCGACAAGCAGGCGTATGCGGTGGCGGCTAGCCAGGACGCGCTGCTGGGCCGTATTCAAGAGGTTGAGCGCTTGCTGGATCGTCTCGCTAGGCCGGACTCCCCGCTCGCACCCAGCCTCGAGGCCCGCACGGAGAAGCTCCGAGATGCTCGGCAACGCCTGACTTTGCTCAACGACCGCCTCCGTGTCGTGCAGCGTCGTCTTTTGTCTGTCACCATGCGTCTTGAAGAGGACGGGCGATGAGAGTGTGGCAATCTTGCCAGCATGTAGTACCATAGTCAATTAGTCTGCCTTGCAACTCAACTCCTTTCCATCGTTGAGCGATCGCGCGCGTCGCGCGGGCCCTGACTCGCTGCCAACATCTCCTCTCTCCGCTCAGATCGTCTAGGCCTGCTAGTACCAGAGTCTTGTCCGAGCAAAGCGAAAGACAGCGCTTCGCAAGATGCTCAGCTCGGCTCGGCTCCGCTCCGCTCCGCGCGGCGCGGCACGGCTCGACTCGGCGCCGCACTGCGCGGGCCTGCGCGGCGCGGCTCGACAGCCATCCCTATCTCCGTCTGGCCCTTGGGTTCGCGCCTCGCCCCGTTCGCGTGGCCGCGCTCGCACTCGTTCGCCAGCCGACCAGCGTCAAGTCCGAGCCGGGCGAGCCCCCTTCAAGTTCAAATTCAAACCCTCCTCACCAAATTCAAATTCAAATCCAAATCCAAACCCAGCTTCACAGTCAACGCGCTGGCCCGCCTGCCTGGCCTGCCCCCGCCTCGCCGCGCCTTGCGCCGCCTCCGAGTCCTCGCGGCGCGCCGGCGGGGCGAGCTCCCCTCACGGCGCGAGCGCTGCCTCTGCACGCGGCGAGGGCAGCAGCAGCGCGCGAGCCGACGCTTTGGGGCCGTCGGAGCAGGAGCAGGTCCACGCGCGGTTCGCGTGCTCGCTCGCAGGCGGCGGAAGCAGGGAATGGGCGGGAAAGAAGGCAGGCAGCGCAGGCAGGTAACTTGAACTTGAGCGAGCAAAAGCAAGCAAGCAAGCGAGAAAGAAACAAGGAAAGAAAGAAAGAAAGAAAGGAAGAAAGGGAAGGAGAGGACTCGGCATGCAGAAAAGGCGCCTCGAAGCGAAGAAGAGGACTCGGAGATCAAGCGCGCCGGGCACTTCAAATTCAAATCCGCAGCGGCCGCGCCTGCTGCCGCCCGCCGCCCGACGCGGCAGTCGGGGCAGCGGCGGCGGCGCGCTGGGCGCGGGAGCGCGGCGGCGCGCAGGGCAGCGGCGCGGCGCGCAGGCGCGCAGGCGCGCGCGCTGCGCGATCGCACGGGAGCGAAAGCGGCAGCGTGGCGGCTGCGCGGAAGCAGGCCAGGCCAGGCCAGGCGGGCGAGCGAGCAAGCAGGCAGGCAAGCGGCCTCGATTCCGCTCCGCTCCGCGCGAGGGCGCGGGCGCGGGCGCGCGCGCGGGCGCGATGCGCGCGGGCGGCGGCGTGAGCGCGCGCGGCGAGCGCGGCGCGGGTGGCGGGCTCGCGGCGAGCCGCAGCGCGGAGCTGCGGCCGCGCGCGCTGGGCTTGGCGACGCAGGGCGGCCTCGGCAGCGACCGCATCGGCAGCAGCGGCGGGGGCGGCGGCGCCGGGTTCCGGCCGCCGCGTGAGGCGGCGCGCGAGGAGGAGAAGGGCGAGCGCGCCACCGTGCTGCAGATGGCGCGCAGTCTTCAGGCCGCCGCGGCGAGTCAGCAGCAGCCGCAGCAGCAGCAGCAGCAGCAGCAGGCGCCTCCGCCGCAGGCGTCTGCCGGCGCGGGCCCCGGCGTGCGTCGAGGCGGGGACCGTGCTGCGCTCGAGTTCGCGGCGCCGCGCGACAAGCTGGCGGCCGGGACGGCGGCGGCGACGGCGGCGGCGGCGGCGGCGGCTGTCGGGGGCAAGGGAGGCGCGCAGCGCAAGGGCGCGGCGCAGTCGCAGCACCGCGACGAGGCGGCGGTCAAGCGCATGACGGTGGACCTGGCGCAGAGCTATCGCAAGTGCTCGGCGGACTTTCGCTACACGAAGAAGCTCAACCCGCGGCGCGCGCTCACCAAGGACTGCAAGCCCAAGAAGAACTCGGGCCTGGACAACGAGGCGAACGACCTGATCCTCATCGTGAATGACGAGCTTGTGGGCCGCGGCAATCGCTGCTACACGGTGGTGGACCTGCTGGGCCAGGGCTCCTTCGGTCAGGTCGCCAAGTGCCGCATGCGCTGGAGCCAGAAGCGGCACGGCAGCGGTGGCAAGCATGAGGAACAGGAGATGGCGCCTGTGCTGGCCGAGGAGGACGAGGAGGAAGAGGAGCACCACGAGGACGAGGACGCGGACGCGGACCAGAGCCCGGACGCAGACGCGGACGCCCCCGAGGACGAAGATGAGGATGAGGACCGGCCGGGTGGCGGCGCCGCCTACGAAGAGGTGGACAGCGCGGAGGCCGAGGTGGAGGGCCCGCCCCGCAAGGCAGCCAAAGGCGGCGCGCGGGAGGTGCGCGTGTACGAGGGCGACTACGTGGCGGTCAAAGTCATCAAGAACAAGCCGGCGTACCACAACCAGGCGCTCGTCGAGACGCGCATCCTTCGGCTGCTCAACGCCGAGGAAGAGGCGTTGCGGCCCACGGGCCGGCGGCGCGTTGTGGAGCTGCTCGAGTCCTTTGAGTGCAAGAACCACCTCTGCCTGGTCTTCGAGATGCTCTCGATGAACCTGTACGAGCTCATCAAGTGCAACAAGTTCCGCGGCCTTCCGATGGGCTTCATTCGGTCTTGCGTGCAGCAGATCCTGGACGCCCTGCTTGTGCTGGCGCGCGCCGACGTGGTGCACTGCGACCTCAAGCCGGAGAACATCTTGCTCGAGTGCGTGGGCCGCCCGCACGTCAAGCTCATTGACTTTGGCTCCTCGTGCTTCTCGGACCAGACTGTATACACTTACATCCAGTCGCGCTTTTATCGCGCGCCGGAGGTCCTCATCGGCATGTCGTACGCCTCGGCCATCGACCTGTGGTCGCTCGGCTGCGTCGCCGCCGAGCTCTACATTGGCCTCCCGATCTTCCCCGGCGTCTCGGAGCACAACCAGCTGTCGCGCATCCAAGAGACCATCGGTGAGATGCCCGGGCACATGCTGGACGCCGCCAAAGAGGCACGCAAGTTTTATGTGCGCCACGTGGACCGTGCGATGGACGGCATGCCGGCGCCGCCCGGCGCCAGCGGCAGCGGCACCTGGAGCCTCAAATCCGCCAAGATTTGGGCGCTCGAGCAACGCCTCGAGCGCACCGAGCGCACCAAGCGCTACGTGCGCCAGATTCTGCTCGAGGACATTGTCTACAAGTGCTCCACGCGCGCCGACGCCGACGACCCGGCGCGCCCCGGCCGCAGCGAGCGCCTCACAAAGGTGCTCGCACCTTGGGATATGGAGGAGCCGCTGCCCACGCACAGCGACTCGCGCCGCCTACGTACGCGTGCCTCCTTTCTCGACCTGCTGCGCGGCCTCCTGCAGCTCGACCCGGCCCGCCGCTGGACCGCTGCGCAGGCCTGCGGGCATCCTTTTGTGCGCAACGAGCCTCTGCTCGCGCCCTACGAGCCGGCCGAGCCGGCCGCAGCGGCCGCCCTGCAGCAGCTCCTCTTGCAGCAGCAGCACCAGCAGCAACAGCGCCAGCAGCAGCAACAGCAGCAACAACATCTCAAGGGCACACATGAAGGCTCGGGCGGCCCGACGGACCGTGTGGGCCGTCTCGAGCAGAGCGAGGCCGCGGCGCTGCACATGGAAGCGATGCGCTCGCCCCGTACTGGCACGGAGGATGACGTGAGTCGCACGCTGGCCATTGCCACCCAGCAGGAAGCAGCGTCGCGCACGGTGGAGGAGCCAGCGAGCCCGTCCGTTGCGCCGATGGAGACGTCCTCGCCGGCCAACGGAGCGACCCGCGCGGAGCCGGCCGCGGCTGACCTCAAGGCCTTCCCGCCGCCCTCCAGCAACGCGACACCCCTCGCGCCCGCGATTCCTCCCGCCCCATCCGGCGCGGGCGTCGCGGGGAGTGCACCCTCTGCGGGCGCAGGGAACACCTCCGCGCGTGCGGGCGCGAGCGCGCGCAAGTCCAGCACAGGCAGCAGCGCCAGCACGGGCAGCAGCGCCAGCTATCCGAACCCGGACGCGACGCCGTACCTGCCGAGCCATGCGTCGTCTTCTTCATCGAGCTTCAGCCGCGGCTCGGTGCCCAGCATCGACACGCGCGGACTGGACCACATGCGGCGCAACCGCGTGGACTCGGACCAGTGCTCGACACCGCGGTCGCCGTACTCGATGCTGTCGCCGCTCAACCGGCCGAGCCACCCGTATCCCCTGGGCCACCAGGCTTCGTGGGACGCCTCGGGCTACCTCGGCGTGGACATGCGCATGGCGAGCCAGTACGGACAGCCCCCGCCTACGCTGCAGGCTGTGCTTCCACCGAACGCCACAATCGGCGCCCAGGTGTCGCGTCGCGCCTCGAGCACGGCATATTTGCCTCACAGCCCGCCGCACGCGCACTTTGTCCCCTCGCGCGCGCCGGGCGCCGCGGCCTTCAACGCCGGCCATCAGCGTTCGCGCTCGCATAGCATGGTGGACTCGCGCCAGGGCTCGTACCCGGCCAACCTCGCCTACCGCTGGTACCCGGCGCCGCCCATCTTTGTCAACGGAATGCCTGCGCCGCACCAGCAGGTCGTCACGCAGCACGGCTTCTGGGCCGGCAGCCCGCCGGCGCTCAGTCACTCGCTGCAGGGCGCCGATGCGGCGTTCGCTCTTGCGCAGGCGCAGGCGCAGGCGCAGGCGCAGCTCCAGGCGCAGCTCCAAGCGCAGGCCCAGGTGCAGGCGCGCGCACACATGCGCTTCATGCAGGCGCAGCAGTCGCCGCAGGTCTCGGCGCAACAACAGCAGGAGCAGTACGCATACCAGCAGGCGCAGTTGACGCAGCCGGCGCTGACACAGCACCAGCAGCTCTACCAGATTCAGCAGCAGCTACAGCATGAGCAGGACCTGCAGCACCTGCAGCACCTGCAACAGGCCGCACAGGGGCACGACGGCTTGTCCTTGAACTCCCCTTCGCGTAGCCTCATGCGCCAGCAGTCCTCTGATTCCTCGCAGGAGGTGGAGATGAAGCTGACTTCGCAGAGCTCCGAGGACGAGGCTACGCTGTTCAAGTTGAGTCCCGAATTGCCCATGGAGCCCTGAGCCTCTCTCTCCCCGCGCTGCAGCTTCCCACCGCACACTGACGGACAAGGCCCACCCACACATGCCGGCCTCTCTCCGCGTGATTTCTCTTTACTTTCCCCTCTGTTCGCCGCCCTGGCCACGCGTGCGCCCTGATGTACTCTTTGCAACTGCACAAGAAAATTGAAGAGAGAAAGTGAGAGTGATGACCAGATGAGGCAAGTATGTGACGACAATTATAATGAAGGCGCCGCAGTGGCCAAGCTAGGCCTTGGCCAGACTCAGTTTTCAAGGGCGCGCTTGCTGCTTGCGATTCCACTTCGCCTGAGGCTGCACGATAGACACAGCGCCTTGCCTGCGACATGACGCGGGCTCGTCGGACTGGGAAGAGCAGCGCACTCACTGGCACTGCAGAGCCTCCGCTGCCTCCCTGCACCCCGTGACCCGGCGCAGGCACGCGGCGAAGTCCAGACCGCGAAAGCATGGTGACGACTACTGCGGAGAGCGTCCGGGCGCGGCGCGCGGCGGTGCCGGCGGGCGTAAGCGTGGTGGCGGCCGGCAGCGTGTCGGGCGTGGCTGCGACGCTGGTCTGCCATCCGCTGGACACCATCCGCACGCGGCTGCAGACGGAGGACCTGCTCCTGCACCGTCGCGCAGCGGTGGTGGAGGGCACGGCGGCGCTTCCGCGGCGCTACCGCGGGGCTTGGGACTGCCTGCAGCAGACGGTGCGCCATGAGGGCGTGACGGCGCTGTACAAGGGCATCTCCGGCCCGCTCGCAGCGCAGGCCCTGTACAAGGCGGTCATGTTCGGCGGCTTCGGGCTCGCCAGCAAGGAGCTGGACCTCCCGGCGCACCGTGCGGCCGGCCGCCGTGGCGAGGTGCTGTGGCGCGCCTACGTGTGTGGCGCCTTCGCCGGCTCGCTCAACGCGCTCGTGGTGTGTCCTATCGAGCTCGTGCGCAACCGCCTTATGGTGCAGCACGGGCGTGACGGCCCGCTCGTCAAGTATCGCGGCGTCTTGGATTGCGTGCGCCAGACGGTCAGGACCGAAGCTGGCGGCCCGCTGGCGCTCTGGCGTGGCCTCAGCAGCACCATTCTCCGCGACGGGCCCGGCGTCGGCATGTGGTTTGGCAGCTTCGAGCTTACCAAGATGCTCCTGGTCGACTACGCAGGCTTGGGCCCCGCGGACAACGCTACTCTCCTCGCGAGCGGCGCCATGGGTGGCGTCGGCTTTTGGCTTGTGGCGCTGCCCTTTGACACCATCAAGTCCAACGTACAGACCGCGCACAGTCATTCCGAGGCCACTATCGGCTCGGTCGTGCGCCGCCTTGGTCTGCGCGGACTCTACACGGGCCTCGGCGTCTCTCTTTTGCGTGGTGTGCCTGGCGCCGGCATTACCTTTTTTGTCCAGAAGCGCGCACTCGACTACTTTGAGAATCTCAGACGAGAGGCCTGACCTGAAAGAGAGGCCTGATGTGAAGAGGCATGGCGGGGCCTGACTAACTAACTAAGCTGACGAGGCGTCACGAAATCTGACGCTGACGAGGCGTCACGAAATCTGACGCTGACGAGGCGTCACGAAATCTGACGCGGCAGCTCCTCATCAGAGAACAAGAGAGCCTGCGTGCTCGCAAGAGGCACGCTGTGAGAGACAGCGCTGTGAGAGACATCGAGAGAGTGGGGAGGGACATACGAGAGCTGCGTTTGGGGTGCCCGCGTCTAGCGTAGACAGCGCGAGTCCTTGGAGACATAGCACTATGTAGTTGAAGCAGTGGAACTATCTGTGGTACTGGACGGGACAAGCGATGGCGATCAAGCACTTCTAACAAAATCCCGATTCATTTAGAAGGGCGAAAAGATATCCACCAGGGAGGGCTTGGGCTCCGACACGCGGATGCCCAGCAGCACGACGAGCGGCACGAAGCCCCAAAAGGTCTGCGTCATGGCGTCATCGGAAAAGTCGCTGTCGTCAGTCTTCACCGTCGTCCATTGCGTCACGCCCGCGCTCTGCGCACGCCCGAGGGGGCGCGCCAGGCCTCGGCGAGGCGAGGCGAGGCGATGAGCCAGCGCCGGAAGTGCCCGCGGCGCGCCGCCGTGCCGCGGCGCGCCGCGGTCCGGCGCGAGGCCCTCCCTCCCTCTCTCCCTCCCGAGTCAACCTACAACCTGCTTGAGCGTGAGGAGCGCGGACGTGCAGGCGTCCTCCACGCGCGGGTACGCGTCCACGATCGCCGCCAGGGCGCCGCGCGGCTCGCCGCCGTTCGCCATCGTCTCCGCTCGCCGCTGCTCCGCGCGCTGCTGCCTCGCCGCCTGCCCTTTCTTGATCGCGTCCGGAAACGAGAAGAAGCAGCTCTGCGCCTTCTCGCGGCCACCCGCCCGCCGGCCTATTTCGAAACTGTGCCTCTTTTTTCAAATTGCTCTGACAGCGACAGTGGGATCAAGTTCTGCAACCTAAATCAGAGCTCGTTCGCCTGCCAGCGCAGCGCAGCGCAGCGCAGCGCAGCGCAGCGCAGCATGGGGAGGCGTGGGCGCGGCGGCGGCGGCGGCGGCGGCGGGCGCAGCGGCGGCGCTGGCGGCGCGGCTCGGCGCGACGGCCCAGGCTTCTTCTCGGGCGTGCAGGCCGCCGTGCGCGCGCGCGGCGGCGGCAAGAAGGTGGCCGTGGTGGCCAAGCGCGGGCGGCCCACGGCGGCCTCCGCATCGTCTGCGACAACGGCGTCGAGCAGCCGCAATGGCGCGCTGGTGGTGGTCGGCGCTGCGGATGTGCCAGGCGGCAGCCGCGCCCTAGGCGCTGGCGGCAGCTTGGACGAGGCCGTGGACCAGGGCGCCGTGAACCCGCGCACGGCTGGTGCTTTCCGCAGCCAGGACCGCGTGCTGCTGGTGGGCGAGGGGAATTTCTCCTTTGCGGCCGGACTCGGCACGCGCATCGGCGGGCGGCGCATCGTGGCCAGCTCGCTGGACTCGCGCCAGGACGTGCTGCGCAAGTACGGCGAGGCGGCGAGCGAGGCGCTGCTGATGCTGGCGGCCATGCGCGCCAAGGCGCTGCACGAGATCGATGCCACCAGCGAGGAGGACCTGCGGTCGTGCCTGGGGCAGATCGCCGCGTTCGATGTTGTGGGCTTCAATTTCCCGCACCTGGGTGGCGCCACGCCCGAGGCCGTCGAGGCGAATCGCGACATGCTGCGGGGCTTTTTCACGGCCGTCAAGGCTGTGCTAGCGGCGCCCGCGGGCCCGGGCGGCAAGCGGGGTGGCCGTGTCGCCGTAACGCTGCGCTCCACGGCGTTTTACGAGAGTTGGGGCCTGGAGAAGCTCGCATCGGAGACGGGCTTTCGCTTGCGGGAGAAGCTCCGCTTCGACAAGTCGCTCTTCCCTGGCTACGAGGAGGCGCGCACGAACCCTGCGGTGCGTGCGTCGCCCGGCACCGAGCTTGCGTACACGTACGTGTTCCAGCTAGGCCAGGCCGACAAGAAGTGACACGACGAGCCAGGCGCCCTCCGCGCCGCGCGAGTGCCCTGCATGCCAGCCCGAGCTAAACCATCCACCACATGTAAGATAAGATACGTTTCTGAAGTAGACATGCTCGCATGCAAGGCCAAAGACTGCAGACTGGACGACTGGCAGATCGGTCGAGCACTACTGCGCCACCGATGCCAGCCCGCTCAGCATCTGTTCTGCCACCCCAGGGCAAAACGCGGCTTGGCCTGGCCCATTCAGATTCCACAAAGGTGGGCGGATGGTCCTTTCGGTCAGGCAAGAGCGGACCTTGGCTGTTTGGTGGTTGGGTCTCACTCATGAGCTCTTTGGATTGACAGTGAGTCCTTGATTGTGGGATGTCTCCTGCTCGTTGGTCACTTGAGGACGAAGTTGAAGAGCACGTACATGCCGATCATCATGGCCCAAGAGGGAATGCCGGTACGTTGTTGCTGCTGCTGCTGCGAGCCCTGGGCGCGGGCGCGCAAATTACGCGGAAGGGCAGCGGCGCCCGGAGCGCCGCCCGCGGCGGCCGCGGTGGTGGCGGCGGCGGTGGCCGACTGGAGCGCGCCGGCCTTACTGGTGAGCCGCAGCTCCTGCTCGAGTGTAGAGAGGTTCTGCACAATGGCCTGCTGATGTGCGAGCACCAGGCTGAGCAAGCGCCAGTTGCGGTCGGTGGGGTCGGCGTAGGTGAAGTTCTGAAAGGTGATGGTGCCACCGATGAAGGTCGGGTAGAGGGTGAGAAGCAACTTGCTGAGCTGAAAGATGGCAAGGTGCGGAAAGAAGGGAATGTACGGAGAGAGTGCGCCGGTGCGCATCTGCATGTCAACGGCCAGGAGCAGCGAAAGACCAGCGAGCGAGATGGTGCGCGCGTCATTCTGGCTGGAGCTCACCGTGAGCAGGATGGTGAGCGCAAACCAGACGACGTAGGTGATGCCGATGCCGAGCAGGCCGGAGCTCAGGACATCGTCGCCGTCGGTGGCCCACTTGATGCCGTCCTCGCCCCAGTGGTCGTAGGCCTCGCGCAGCGTCGGGTTGGCGAGCACGTCGTAGGCAGTTTTCATCTCGATGAACTTCTCCTCGGCGAGCGGGTCATTGAGGTTATTGTCCGGATGGTACTCCTTGGCTAGACGCTGGTAGGAGGCCCGGACCGCCTTGCTGTCCGCATACCGCGGGACCTGCAGGACGCGGAACATGTTGCGGTCCTCGAGGATCTGGACGAGATCCATGCCCACGCTGAGCAGGCCAACGAGCGCTAGAAAGGCGATGGCCAGCCCCTTGCGATGCAGAGGGTTCGGGAACCGCTTGTCGGCTAGGAGAATGCGGCGCGTCACCGGGTAGATGACCACCGAGTTGAGAATGATGCTGGTGCCGAAGCCGCCCAACATCTTGAAAGAGGCTGCGGCGCCCGGCTGGCAGCCCTCGCGCAGCGCACGAAGGAGCTCACCGAGGCGGGTCGGCGCGACGCAGCCGGCCGACCTTGACGGGTCGCTCCCGCGCCAGGGCTCGACCGGGGTCCCCTGGCGCCGGCCTCGCGCGCGGGCAGGCAGGCAGGCAGCGGCTGCGCGCTCAGGCCGATGGCGATTGATGAGGAGTGAGTGAAGTGACAGTCTGCATCACCAGTGCCAACTTGGGCCTACGGTATTTTCCCCGCTCGAAACCAGAACCCCCGAATCGCCGAAGTTACCCCCCCAGGTGCGCCGCCACCAGTGCAGGCTGGCGCGGCCGTACAGGGCAGAGGTGGACCGCACAAGTGGATAAAGGGCTGGCTCCGGCGGCGTGCAAAGGAGGCGAGCACTGGCGCTACGGCGGGAGGAGCTGGGGGGCCCGCGGCGCGGCGCAACAGAAAGGCGAGCGGCGGCGGGCGGCAGGCAAACGAAGGCGGGCGGGCGCTCGCGCGCGGCGGCGCGGCGCGGCGGACGCTCGGCGCGGCGCTCAGCCGGCGCGGCACGCGGCCCGTCGCGGCGTGGCGCGGCGCGGCGCGGCGTGGCGCGGCGCGTGGCAGGCCGCCAGGCAGGGCACGAGCCCGCGACGAGGTTTTTGAAAAGCCGCGGCAACAAGCAGCAGCAGCAGCAGCAGCAGCAGCAGCAGCTGGAGCAGCTGGCGGCGGCGGCGGCGGCGGAGAAGGCGCGCGCGGAGAGCGGGCGACCGACCCTCTCCTCCCTGGCCCCGCGCGGCGGCCTGGCCAGGCCGCGCCCCCGCGTGCAAGCGCGGCGCGGCGCGGCGTGGTAGCGAGCCGAGGCCGCTCGTGAGCGGCCGGGGTCGGCCCGGCGCACGTGGACGTGGAGGAGGGCGAGGAGGAGGAGGAGGAGGAGGAGGAGAGTCGGTGGCGAGGCGCGGCCAAGGCGGGCCGCACGCTCGACTCGTCCAGGGTCGAGGCGGTCGCGGCCTCCCTCGGCGATTCGGCATAGAGAGTTCGCGCAAAGGAGAAGGAGGTGAAGAGAGAAAGAGTTGGGCGCCGCACGTGGAGGCGCGCACGCGGCGGCCAGGGCAAGCGACCCGAGGCAGCGGCACGCCGTGCATGTGCGGCGCGCGTCCCAGCATGGGCGAAGGGACGAACAGCTCCAGCAGCAACGGCGTGAGCGCGGGCGCGAGCGGCGGGCGCACGACGGGCAAGAGCAAAGGCAAGGCGAGCAAGAAGATGGGGAGCGGCGCGAACGCGACGAGCGGCAAGGGGTCCGGAAGCGGGTCCGGGAGCGGCGGGTCGAACAAGCTGACGGAGAAGCAGATGCTGGAGCGCATGCTCATGGCGGATGGCGTGCAGTCGAAGCGCGATGCACAGGCGCCGTTCGGCGTGCCGGCGCCGTCGACGACGGCGCAGCCATGGACGCAGAAGAACCTGGACACGCTCAAGGCTGCGATCGCGGACTTGGAGGAGATGCTGCGCAGCGACCAGGCTGACGTGCAGCTGGAGGCGACGAAGAAGTTCCGGCAGTTGCTGTCCGTGGAGCGCGACGCGCTGGTGCAGGATGTGCTGGACCGGGACATCGTGCCACAGTTGCTGCACTTTCTGAAGCAGAACGGGCACGCGGCGCTGCAGGTGGAGGCGCTTTGGGCGCTGACGAATATTGCGGCGGGCGCGACGGAGCACACGCACCTCTTGCTGAAGAACGACGCGGTGCCGACGCTGGTGTCGCTGCTGGGGTCGACGCACCAGGAGGTGCTGGAGCAGGCGGTCTGGGTCCTGGGCAACATTGCGGGCGACGGAACGAACGCGCGCGACAAGGTGCTGGACGCGCAAGTATTGAGTCCTCTGCTGAAGTGCATGCAGGACGTCAAGAAGACGAGCCTGCTCCGCATCGCGACGTGGACGCTAAGCAACCTGTGCGACGGGCAGCCGCGGCCCCAACTGAACGTGCACGCGGTGCTGGCAACGCTGCGATCCGTGCTGCAGTCGGAAGACACGGAGGTGCTCTCGCACGCGTGTTGGGCGTTGAGCCACCTGTGCGACGGGCCGAGCCCGCACATTGAGGCGGTGGTGGAGGCGGACGTGTGCCCGAGGCTGGTGGACCTGCTGCACAGCAAGTCATGGCGCGTGGTCAAGCCTGCGCTGCGCACGGTGGGCAACATCGTGTGCGCCGAGGACGAGCAGGACTACACGCAGCAGATCATCGAGTGCGGCGCGGTGCCCTGCCTCAAGGAGCTCATCAGCCACAGTAACCGCGACATCCAGAAGGAGGCGTGTTGGACGCTGAGCAACATTGCTGCTGGCACGATCGACCAGATCCAGCGCGTGCTGGACTCGGGCAGCATCCCGACGCTGGTGCGGCTTGCCGGCAAAGACGCCGACACCGACCCGGACGTGAAGATCGAGGCGTGCTGGGTCTTGCTGAATGCAACTTCGTGCGGCAACGACTCGCAGATTGAGCACCTGGTGCGCGAGGGATGCGTGGCGGTGCTGTGCAACCTGCTGCAGGACAACTCCATGGTTATGATGGCGCTCGAGGGCCTGGAGAAGATCCTTCAGGTGGGCGAGGAGACCACGACGCTGCCGTCTACTGGGACGGCCGGGCCACCTTTGAATGCGACCAAGGGCGACGCGGCGCTTACGGCGGCTGAGCAGGACGACGCGCACTCGATCCTTCTCACGGCTGACAAGATCCAGAACCTGCAAAAGCATCGCAATGTGCAGATTGCCAAGCGTGCGACTCGCATGTGGAATCAGTACTTTGTTGTCTGCGCCATTTGCCAGAGCCCTTACTCGAAGCAGTCGCCCGCCACCAAGTTCTGCAGCGAGTGCAAGTGCAACGTCTGCGTGCGTTGCGACTGCTCTCGCTTCCACCTCTCGTACCAGGAGACACTCTGGAAGGAGCTCGCCGAGGACGAGGCTCGCTCGTCGCGCAACAAGCAGCAGTCCAAGAAATCCAAGCGCCAGAAAAAGCGTGCCAAGGACAAGAAGCGCAAGGACACGCCGCCACAGCAGGCCAAGCAGGACGCGCAGCCGTCGCCGGAGCAGCAGCAGCAGCAGCAGCAGCAGCAGCAGCAGCAGCAGCAGCAGCAAGCCGAGACCGCGCCGACCGCTGAGCTTGATGAGGTGGTGGGCGCTGAGGAGGATGAGGGCATGGAGGCGACGGGTGCGTCTGCGCGAGTTGTGCCAATGCCGGCGCCTGCGCCGGCACCAGCGCCGGCACCGACGCCTGCGAGCGAGGAGGGCGATGATGATGAGGAGGAGGAGGAGGACGACGACGACGAGGAGGAGGAGGAGGAAGAGGAGGGAGGCGCGCACGGCGAGGAGCTCGAGCAGCAGACTCTGGCTCAAGCGGCCGCCCCTGCCACCTCGCAGCCGCCAGACGGAGGAGAGGAAACCAACGCCGAGGATGATGGGCGACGGAGGCGCGCGCGGCTACGCGGCAACAACCTTGACAAGAACAGCGACAATGACAACAACGGTGGCGGCGGCGAGCATTCGGAGGACGGCAAGGAGGAGCCACCACAAGACGGCAGGAGCGGCTCTGTTCATAAGACGACGACGGCAAAGACGACAACGTCGTCGTCGACGACGACGACGACGACAAAGGCCGCGCCAAACGGGCCGAACGCCAAGAACGGCGTGCAAGCGCTGCCCAACGGAGCCGCTGTGAACCTGCCCGACGCCCTGCACGCCGAGGACAAGGACACGCTCATGGCCCACAACGACGTCTACGTGGACTTTCTCAACAACAAGGGCAGCATCATGGATCTCTGGAAGATCATGGACGACGAGGACGACGGCCCTCCCGACCAGGATCTCCTCCTCCTGCAGCAGCAACAGCGGCAGCTGCAGCAGCAGCAGCAACAGCAAAAGCAGAAGCAGTGACGCCGTTCGATGGGGACGATCGATCCCAAGCGAGCGAGCCTGCGCGCTGGAGCACGCCCGTGTCCCGCCGGCGCCCGCTCACCAACCAAAGCTAAGCTCTCCGAAGCTCCCGATAATCACCCTTGTTGCTTTCTCCTAACTGCGGACAACTCACAGCAGTGCCTTGTCGCACAGCTTTCTCCTAACTGCGGACAACTCACAGCAGTGCCTTGTCGCACAGACGGCGCCCTTGAAGGCCGTTTCCCCTTTTCCCCCATCTGAGCTCGCTGCTTTTCACGGAAGCTGCTAGCTCTGGGCCGCCGTTGCCTGCGCGCCCCTGCGCGCGCCCCTGCGCGCGCCTGGGCCCTGCGGCGCTGCGCGCGCAGCTCGCCGCGCCTCTGGGTCCGGGTCCGCGCCAGCGCAGGCAGCCAGCCAGCTAGGCAGGCAGGCACGGCGGCTTGGCCAGCCGGAGAGTCGCCCGCGTGGCCCAGCGAGGCCAGTTTGGCGTGGCCTCGGCGCGGCGCCGGGCCCGGGGTCGCGGGTCCGAGGCCGCCTGCCGCCCTGGGCGCGGAGCGCGGTAAGCGCGGCAAGCGCCGAGCGCGGGGGGGAGGGAGGGAGCCTTCGCACGGCCCGCCCGAGTCGCGCCGCACCCACCACGAGTGAGCCGCGCAGGCCGCGTCGGCCGCCCGGAGTGGCTGCGGGGTGCCCGGCTGGGGCGGTGGGAGGGGCGGCGGGGACTGCGGGCCCTGCGCCGCGCTTCACTCCACAGCGCCCCGCACCACGAACGCTCGCGAGCGACGCCGCTCGCCCGCACGCGAAGGCGCCGCCGACGTCCCGGGCCCGGCGCCGGCGGGCCGGCCGCCGCGGCTGCCTGGCCGCCTGTGCCCGGCTGCTGGCCGCCGGCCTGGCAGCGTAGCGGCGCGCAGCGTCGGCGTGAGCTGTTCTACAGGTCCGAAGCGCAAGCGGGACAGCGCGGCGCAGCGCGGCGCAGCGCGGCGCAGCGCGGCGCAGCGCCACGGTGAGCTAGGCGGCCGGCGCGGCCGGCGGGCTGCGTAGCTCGTCTGCTTCGCGTAGCACGCAGCCTGCATTGATTGCAAGCGGCCTGGCTGCCTGGCTGCCTGGCTGCCAGGCTGCCTGGCTGCGCTGGTGCGGCGAGGTTTCCCCGCGGTGGCCGCCCCCCGCCGCTGCAAGAGCCCGGGGCCGCGACGCGCGCCCCGCGTGGTTTGGCCGCTTGGGCCTCTGGCCAGCCTGAGCCTGCTGAGGGAGACGCCTCGGCGTGACGACCACCATCGACTTGAAGGCGGGACGCCCGCGGGCGCACTGCCCGGCGCAGCGCAAGTTGTGCCGCGCCGGCCAGCACGCGGCCCGGGGCGTTGGGCAGCCGCAGCAGAGCAGCCAGCAGCGCGCAAGGCCGCAGCGCGACTCCCGCCGCCTCTACAAGAAGCTATCCTCGTCGAGACAGTACTGCGGACGCGTCTTGTCTGCTCGTCGAGGCCAGCCGCCTGTCACACCGGCCCAGGCCGCCTGGCCGCGCCTGGCCTGCTAGCCATCACCAGGCCTGCCACTGCAGCCAGTCACGGTGCGCTCATCAGAGTCGAGTCAGCCTGAGCAGGCCGCGGCTCAGCAGCGATCACGCTGCGCCTGCGGCGCGGCGGCTGCGCGGCCCGCCCGTGGTGGTGGCCGCCAGCGGCCACGCCGGCCGGACTCGGACGGTGGCGAGAGGGAGGGGGGGCGGCCAGTCGTGGCTTGGGCCGGGCGCCACAGCCACCCCGCGGCCCTGGTCGGTGCCCGACACACGTGGCCCACAGCTGGGCAATGCGAGGAAGGCCGCCCACAGCGGAGGCCGGTCGGCGTCAGTGGGCGCGGGCGAAAGAGAGGGGGGGAGGCGGGGGCTGGTGAAGCGAGGCGAGGCGAGGCGGAGGCAGCGCGGCGCTGCTGCGCGCGCGAACTCAGCCCCACAGAGAGCGCGACCAGCGACAGCCTAGTTACGAGCTAGCTACCTGCCACCGCTGCCTCACGCATTCGACTCGATCCACCGACCCGGCCATGACTGGTGCTGGGCCGCGCACCCGCCCGGAGCAAGCCTGGTGGCGGCACGCATACATGAGGCACTCCAAGGCCGCCCACCGGCGCACGAAGCTCGCTCGACTTGCTTGACTTGCCCCGTCCGCTGGCGGCCTGGCCGCTCGCTGGCAGCCTGGTCGGCTGCCTGCTTCCATAGCGGTAGCCGCTGCGGGGACGATCTGGCGCGCCTGGCAGCTCAAGGCGGACTTGACAGCGTCTCTCAAAGCGAAACAGACAATTTGAGGCGCCCCTTGCTGGCCACTGAGGGCCAGCCCGGAAGGGCCCCGCTGGGCAAGACGCAGGGCAGCGGCTGCGGGAGTATAGCCGCAGTGAAGGGGCAAGTCTACACGGTGCCGCACTCCCTGACAAGTCATGCGCAGTGAGCTGGTGAGTTGGAGTGGAGCAGCGAGGCGAGCTTAAACAACAGGATTGGAGGCGGCTAACAGCCAGATTTTGTTTTTCCTACTGCGGCGACTCCGGGTCGGTGTAGGTAGGGCGCCGCGCGATGCGTCGCGCTGTTTGAGCTCGCCGGGCAGCCAGGCAGCCAGGCAGCTAACTGCCCGCACGCTAACCGAAGCGGCGCCTGGCCGCCGCGACTCGGACTTCGCCGCGCCTGGCACGCGCGCGGGGGGAGCAGCACTAGCCACAGCGCTCGCGGAGCACCACGGCCTGGGAAAGGCGCATCCAGGACAGCAGTGGCACCTCTAGCACCTGCAGAATAAACCAAGGATAGGCCGGACGACGAGCTAGCAGCAGGCTGTAAGCACCTGGGTCAGGCGCGGGAAGGAGACTGCGGGCCCGCAGCTTATAATAGATTGGTGCGGGCGCGCTGCGGTGCCGCAGCGGCATAAAAAGGCCGAAGCCCCCCTAAATTTTCTGCAGTGACCGCGGCTACTGCGGGCTGGTGTAGGGTAGTCCTAGTCCACAGCGCCCGCAGCCGCCCTGTCGCGGCCGGTGGCCGCCGGGCAGCGACGTGGGCAAACCGTGAGGCCGTCGCAGCGCTGCCATCGCCGCGCGCGCCGCGGCCACGCTCCGCCTGCGCCGCGCGCAGCCGCGCGCAGCGCCGCGCGCAGCGCCGCGCGCAGCGGCCCGGCCGCGCCGCCGCGCGGCCCGCCCCTCCTCGCGTCTGGCGGCCGCCTCATCTCTCCCTCCACGGCGGCATCCTGAGCGCAAACCAGCGGCCGCTTGCCCCCTCCCCAGCTCCTGCGCCTGCGCCAGCGCGGCGCCGCCGCGCGCAGCCGCGCAGGCCCGCGCGCCGCAGCGCGCGCGCCGTGCGCCGCGCCGCGTGCGCGCAGGCCGCGCCGCGCCGACCGCCCCGCGCCGCCGCGGCCGCGGCCTCTCGTCGGCAAGCAGCCGCGCCGGCGCGACCCTCTCTCTACTCCTCTCCTCTCCTCCCTCTCCTCCCTACGCCCAAGCAGACAGTGGCTTCCACCTTCCCGCCTTCTCGCGCTGCTACAAGCGGCAAGAGCGCAGCAGTCAGTCAGGCAGTCAGGCAGGCGAGGCAGGCGGGCGGGCAGGCAGGCAGGCCGGGCGCGCCGGCACTGCCCGGCAGGCCGGCACAGGCCGCCCGCCGCCCCCCCGGCGGCGGCGTGCTCGCCGGCCGCTGGCCGCGCCAGCCGGGGCAGGCTAGGGTCCGTGTCGGAGCGAGGGCCTGCAGAGAGGCAGGAAGGAAGGCAGGCAGGCGAGCGCTACTCGTGATCTTGCACCTTCGTCTGCGGCGCCGACCGCGTGCGGGAGGTCAAGCGTTGCGTGGCGCGGCAGAAAGGCCTCAGCGCCGTGCGGGGCGTGACACGTTTCACGGCCGATCGCGACACGAGGCCCGGCGCGACTGACTGGCTGGTGCGTGAGTTCTTTCCCTTTTGGGGCGCCTCGGAGGGCGCTTCTTCTACTGGCCCGACGTGCTGCTCGCCAGGACCTCGGTCCTGCCTCCGCCGTGACGCTAGTGCAATAGCCTCGCCGGTGCAAGCAAGGCCTGCGCAACCTCTTCTATAACGTACGGAGGCTCCGTGAGCTCTTCCTGCTCCTCCGGCGAATTCATTTGTGTGGAGTCGTGGAGACCTTCGCAGGAACACCTTCTCTCTGCCACAGGCGGCGTCGCAGAAGCTGCACGGCCTACAAACATGCATCTTAACCCGCTGGGGGGCGGGGGCGTTGGCAGCAGCAGCAACAACAACAACAACAGCGGCAACGGAGGGAGCTCAAGTCGAAACGAGAGTGGGGCCATGCAGCCGCCACAGCAAATCGACCTGCAGCAGCTCCAGCAGTTCCAGCAGCAGTTCCAGCAGCAGCAGCAGCAGCAACAACAACAACAACAGCAGCAGCAACCGATGATGGGCTTCGCAGGGATGAGCCTTGGGAATCTCGGTGCGCCATCATTACCAGGCCAGCCGTCGCAGCAGATGATGCAGTTTGGTCACCAGCCAATGTATCAGCAGCAGCAGCAGCAGCCACAATTTCATCAACAACAGCCCCAAGCACAGGCGCAGCTCCTCAGTGATTTGCAAGGCTTCGTTCAGCAGCAGCAGCAGCAGCAGCAGCAGCAGCCACCGCACCACCAGTCGCCGCAGCAGCAGGCCGTCTATGCGCTCACGGCGGGCACCGGGCTAGGACCTGGAAACGCCGTGGGTGCGGTGGGCGCCACGCCGCTGTCGCTCGGTGGACCGCAAAGCGATGGCCAGGACGTTGGTGGCGTGGCGAACCAAATGAGCAACGATGATATCGTGCAATTCCTCGTGGATGCACAGCGCGGTATGTTCCGTTGTAACATTCCCATCAAAACCACAGCATCGCCCATCCTCGTGCCCAAGGACGCTTACGACGGCTTCTTGCCCAAGTCCTTCTATATCCTCGGGCTACGGACGCGTGATCGCAACGCCGACACGGACGCCGACGGACGCGAGCTCAGTGTCAAGTACAAGGACTTTGGCCAGGGTGTGCTTTGGTGGTCCACGCGGGACCCGCTCTGGGGCTTCGTGGCCCGCAAAATGCAGGCCCTTCCTCGCAAAACCAAGTCGCGCAGCCTTGACGAGGCCACACGACTCACATACCGCCTCGAGGGCTACATTTTCTCGCTCGTTTCGCGGAGCAGCGTCTCGGTCAACCCCACCAAGAGCTCGCTGCGCGAGATGGTCGTTCCGGATTCGCCGCGGTTCCTTCACTACTGGGGAACTAATGCGGAGTCCAACGCCGCGCGCCAGCGCTCGCTCGAGATGGTGTCCAACTCCAAATCGCGCAAGCGCGCCTCCAGCGACGAGGCCAGCAGTCGCAGTTCCTCGGGCTCCGGCTCCGGCTCGGGCTCGGGCTCGGGCTCGGGCTCGGGTTCGGGCTCTGGCTCTTCCACGCAGGAAAAGGTTGCCAAGGGCCGTCGGCGCAAGGGCGGCGCCAAGGCGCGTAACCACAGTGACGACGAGGAGGAGGAGGAGGACGCTGTGGAAGGCGGAGGCGAGGACGAGGATGAGCATCGCAGCGGGGCACAGAACGCGCGTGGTGCGAACCAGGCTGCTGCACACGACAGCGACTCCAGCAGCACGCACTCAGGCCCAAAGAGCGGCAAGTCCGGCAATGCAGGTGGCAATGCAGGCCTCGGGTCCAAGTCGGCTGCCAAGCAGAAGCAGCAGCAGCACTTGAGCTCTAACGCTGGCCTCCAGGTCTCCAGCACCTCTTCTTCGTCTTCTGTGACGCCCATGGCGCCCTCGCGCGCTGGGTCTTCTTCCAGCGCTAGTCAAACCGGCACAGGGCAGCCGGTATGGGCATCCAAGAGTGGCGCTACATTCAACATCTTTCCCCAGCAGCAGCAGCAACAACAACAACAACAACAACAACAACAACAACAACAACAACAGGGCGGTCTCGTGCCTGTGCAGGTGGGATCTGGTCAGTGGCAGTGGATGCCCATGTCTCAGGTCGCCCTTGGCGGGTCGCAGATGGTGCCTTTGCAGGTGCCTCAGGGGAACGGTTCATTTCAGACTTTGTACGTGCCGAACATGCAGCAGCAGCAGCAGCAGCTCGGATCAACCTCCGCAGTGCAAGCAGCTCTAAATGAGGCCGGCAATGCGCTGCGCAAGGCCTCCGAAAAGTCTTCAGCGCCCTCGGAGCTCAAGGCAGAGTCCTCGGAGGCGTCCATGAGCAGTCGCAACAGCACCAACAACAACAACAACAACAGCAACAACAACAACAATTCTGGAAGCACGTCCATCGCTGGGTCTCAGAGCTTCCCTGCAGGTCTCTTTTTGCAGGCTTCCCAGCAGCAGCAGCAGCAGCAGCAGCAGCAGCAGCAGCCTACCATGGGCAACCTGGGCGTCTCAAGCTCCCTCCTCCAGGCTGCCCAGCGCCAGGGCGGGGATTTTACGTTCGGCAACTCGCTCCCCATGGCCAACGCAATGCAGCAAATGCCCATGACTGGTATCGGTTCCAGCGGCACCTTTGCGCAGGCCATGACGCAAGTTCCCATGCAGCAGCCGCAACAGCAAGTGGCAGGAAACTTTCTCCAACTGCCCTTTCAAGGTCTCCAGGCCGCCAACCTTCCACAGCAGCAGCAGCAGCAGCAGCAGCTTTTGCCCTCGGGGGTCTCGGCAAGCCAGCTCTTCCAGCAGGCCCAACCAAACAAGCAGCAAGCCGCCTTCTCCGAGGCTTCCGGCGCCCGCCAGCCCGGTTCGACCAACGAGAAGCGCCAGCTTGACACCTCGGATGCCAACCGACGGTACCGCAAACGGGGTGGCAAGCTGAACTGATCCTACCTACGCATCTTTTACAATGATTGTGCCCCTGATTTTTCGTTCAAACCCACCTCAGCCATGCGCTAGATTTTCACGCGGAGCCTTGCGTCACCGGCGCGTCCTCTGCCGCTGCTGCTGCCGCTGCCGCTGCCGCTGCAGACGCTACTGTTTCCGGCGTCACGTCAACCTTTTTGGACGCCTCGATGGCCTGCTCCAGCTCCTTCTTAGCAGTGTCCCAGTTTGTCTTGGCGCGCGCAATAGAGTTCTCAGTCTGCCGAAACTTGGCCGTCAGGAGTTTGATGTTCATCTCCAGCTCCGCGCGCAGCTTGCTACCTATCGTCTTGGCATCCGTACCCACCAGCTTATGCTGCTGCATCTGTCTCTGCACTTCTTCGCGTAGAGGTGCCGCCGCCTTCTTTGCCAGCATAAACTGTTTCGCCGCCATACGCTCCTTCATTTTCGCACGAATGACCGACGGGTCGTTCATGTTGGCGAGCCCCGCGCGACTCCACGTCCTTTTCTCTGCTCGACGCGCGCCGCCACCGTCCTCCGTTTCCTTGCGCCCGGTGTCCGGCGCGCTCATGCTGATGTTGCCATACAGGTCGTCCTCGTCTATCGCTGCAGGGGTGCTCGCGCCGCCGCTTCCCGCTGCTGCGCCTGCAGCGCCTGCTGGCGTGGTCGCGACGGCGTCCTTGCTTGAGCTTGCCTCGGAGACAGCTGCCACGTCCGCCCCGGCCGCCCGCTCAAGCGGGGCTGTGGTCTTGCGGTTTGGGCACAGCTCCGCCTTGGCCAGCGCCGCCTCGCGCTCCTCCACTGTGTGGTCCGGCACTCTGTACACGTGGATCTCAGAGTTTCGAAACACAGGCGCACGGTTTACGAACGCCTTCGTCGCCCCGTTGGTCTCCTTGAACCGCAGCACACACGACGCCTTGTCCTTGAGCACCTCAACGCTCTCCAGCGCGCCGTAACGCTCAAAGTGCCCCTTTAGTTTCCCCATCTCGCACAGCTCGGAGGGCACGTTTGTCACGTAGAGCGTATGACTTGCGCTCTTGCCTTGCTGCGCTGCCTTGGCAGCGGCGGACACGGTCACCGATGGCGGCGGCGCGCTTTGGGCCGCGGCAGCCGCGGCAGCAGCCTCTTTCGCCTTGGCCAGCGCGCCAGCCAAGCCAGCTAGGGACTGCTGCTGCTGCTGCTGCTGCTGCTGCTGCTGCTGCTGCTGCTGCTGCTG